>OX451741.1:1115088999-1115386100 GCA_948472305.1 Vicia faba
ATGACAAACAGCAGCCAGTTGCTTCTCATTAATCAAATTCAACTGATCCAACCTAGTCTGAATCCATTCATCTTCACCTAAGTCTGCTTCTTTCACGATTCTTAGGGAAGGGATCTAAACTTCAATAGGCAGGACAACTTCCATGCCATATACTAAAGAGAAAGGGGTTGCCCCAGTTGACGTTTGAACGGGAGTATGGTAGCCTTAAAGAGTAAATGGTAGCATCTCATGCCAGTTTTTGTAGGTGACCACCATCTTTTTCACAATCTTCTTTATGTTTTTATTAGCAGCTTCCACTACGCCATTCATTTTAGGTCTGTAAGGAGAAGAATTATGATGCTTTATGTTGAACTGAGTGCAAAGTTCTGTAATCATAACATTGTTGAGATTAGTTCCATTTTCGGTGATGATTCTTTCAGGGATATCGTAACAAAAGATGAGGTTATGTTTAATAAACCTGGCTACAACCTTCTTTGTTACTGAGGCAAATGAGGCAGCTTCGACCCATTTGGTGAAGTAATCAATAGCAACAAGGATAAAGTGGTGTCCATTGGAAGCAATAGGTTTGATCTCTCCAATCATGTCAATGCCTCACATTGCAAACGGCCAAGGATCAATCATGACATTCAAGGGAATTGGAGGTATATGAACTTTGTCGGCATAGATTTGGCACTTGTGGCAAGTCCTCGAGTGGTGGTGACAATCAGTTTCCATTGTGGACCAATAGTAACAAGCACTCAGAATCTTCTTGGCCATAGTGTGTCCACTAGAGTGAGTTCTAAAGATACTGTCATGCATGTCTTCCATGATCTTCACTGATTCCTTCTTGCCCACACATCAGAGCAGTGTAGAATCATGGTTTCGCTTGTACAAGATTCCATTGCTTAGGAAGAATTTGGCTAAAAATCTTCGCAATAATTTTTTATCATTGATGGAAGCTCCCTCGGGATACTCTTGTGCCTCAAGATATCTCCTTACTTCATGGTACCACGACTTTTCTTCGTTGGTGTCAATTTCACAATAGTGTGCAGGTTCGTCAAATCTTTCGATTGTAATCTTAGGAGCTTCATTGTCCCAATTGACCTTGAACATATAAGAAATTATTGCCAAGGCATCTGCTAACTGATTTTCTTCTCTAGGGAAGTGCTCAAATGTAACCTCCTTAAAGTATGGGATCAGGGTCAACACAAGCTCTTTGTAAGGAATCAGATTAGGGTGCTTGGTATCCCATTCTCCTTTAACTTGACTAATCACTAAATCAGAATCTCCGTATACATCCAAGAACTTGATCCTTAAGTCAATGGCAGCCTTTAGACCCAAGATGCATGCCTCGTACTCAGCCATGTTGTTTGTACAAGTGAAGCATAGTCTGGCAGTGAAAGGTGTATGGAAACCCTCAAGAGAAATAATCATGACACTGATTCCACTTCCCAAGATGTTGGAAGCCCCATAAAAAACCATAGCCCATCGGGATCCTTGTTCAGCTCCGTCATATGGCCCAGGCTTTTCGTAGTCAGTCACTAGCATGATGTTCTCGTCTGGGAATTCAAAGTTCATGGACTGGTAATTCTCAACAGCTTGATGGGCCAAATGATCCGCCAATATACTTCCCTTGATGGCCTTTTGTGTTGTATATTGGATGTCATATTCAGTCAGAATCATTTGGCATCTAGCTATTCATCCAGAGAGAGATGGCTTCTCGAAGATATACTTGATAGAGTCCATCTTATAAATCAATAAAGTGGTGTGAGTCAACATATAATGTCTTAGCTGGCGAGCAGCCCATGCCAGAGCGTAATAAGTTTTCTTGAGCAGTGAATATTTGGTTTCACAGTCTGTAGACTTTTTGCTCAGGTAGTATATTGCATGCTCTTTTCGGCCAGACTCGTCATGTTGGCCCAGTACACACCCCATTGAATTCTCTAATATCGTCAAGTACATAATCATAGGTCTTCCTTCAACTGGAGGCATCAGGATGGGAGGTTCTTGTAGATATTCCTTAATTTTGTCAAAGGATGCTTGGCAGTCGTCGTTCCATCTGACTACTTGATCTTTCTTCAAAATTTTGAAGATTGGCTCACAAGTAGCAGTTAGGTGAGATATGAATCGGGCAATATAGTTGAGTCGAACTAAGAAGCCTCTGACCTCCTTCTCAGAACGGGGAGCTGGCATTTCTTGAATGGCTTTGACCTTCGCAGGGTCGACCTCGATACCTTTTCCACTGACAACAAAACCTAAAAGCTTTCCCGACTTTACCCCGAAGGTGCATTTGTTGGGATTCAGCCTTAGCTTGTATTTCTTTAACCTCTCAAACAACTTGTGAAGATGATTAAGGTGTTGTTCCTTTGTATGCAACCTTGCAATCATATCATCAACGTATACTTCTGTCTCATGATGGATAATATCATGAAATAGAGCTACCATAGTTCGTTGATAGGTTTCCCTTGCATTCTTCAAACTAAAAGGCATGACTTTATAGCAGAAAGTGCCCCACTGTGTGACAAAGGTGGTCTTTTCCATGTCTTCGGGAGCCATTTTGATTTGGTTGTAGCTGGAGAAGCCATCCATGAAGGAGAAGACTTTATGTTGAGCAGTGTTGTCGACCAAGATGTCAATATGTGGTAGAGGGAAATCATCTTTGGGGATTTCCCTATTTAAATACCTAGAGTCTATGCACATACAGACCTTCCCATATTTCTTCGGCACCGGGACCACATTGGCAATCCATTGAACATATGATGTGACAAATAGGATACCTTCATCGAATTTCTTAATTACCTTGGCTTTTATCTTTTCAGACATGTCTGGCCTGCGTACGACGCACTTTTTGTTTGAATGGAGGGAAAACTTCTTTTGTTGGTAGACGATGAACCACTATGTCATTATCCAGCCCTGGAATATGTTCATGCGACCAAGTAAACACTTCAACATAGTCATGTAGCATCTGGACCAATCTTCCTTTGACACCATCTTCCAAGTTGGCGCTGATCTTGCCCTCTTTCTTGTCTTCCTCAGTACCTAGGTTGATCGCTTTAGCTGGCTCTTCATGTCGTTGAATGGCCTTCTCCTCTTGCATCAAAAGTCTAGCTAATTCCCCAGGTATTTCACAATCTTCTTCACCTTCGTCTTTGGCTTGGTTGATTGGATGTTCAAAGTCATAGCTGGCAATAGCAGAGTTGTTGGCAATGAGATCCAGAGTGGATGAGGATCTGCAAGTGTGTGTGCATGTAAGATACGTGGCTATTTTGAAAAATGCAATAAGAGGAAGAAAGACAATGAGCGCAAAATTTGAATGCAAAAGGTCCAATGTTTTTTCATTAAATGATCATATGGCATATGAAATGAACAAACCCTTAACAAATGGACCATGGTGCCCCGGGCAAGGCACATGGCTTAAAGTGATTATTTGGAATTAAATTAGAGACAAAAGTTATTGAATTGACAAAAAACAGTTAATAGTAATTACTCCTTGTTGAAGGAGATGGGAATGAAATCCTTGGTACGCCAGTTATTGAGTCCTTCACTAGAAGTCGGGTAGATCCAATTATTAAAATCAGAGTCGTTGTCAGAGTCTTCAAGAGAATTCACTTCATGATTACAGATGCAAAGAGGTGTTTTTCCTATGCGAGCACGTCTGACCTCCTTTTGAGCTTTGGAAGTAAAACCCAAACCACACTTATCTAACTTGAATGGAATGTCAGAGAGTTGTCCCCAAATAGTATAACTTCCATCTTTAACCACTGCACGAGCCTCTTTGAGGGAAGCCATCCTTGGCACATATTTAACAGTTTTTGGAACATCAGGAATGGCCTTAGCAATAGCAACCATGGGAGAAACCACTTCGAAGGCTTGACAAGGAGTTTCTATGAACTCACCATCCATCTCAACATACTTAAATGAATTTAGATGGATAACCATAAACTCTTCTTCACCATAGATGGTAACAATCTTTCCCTTGATCGGATATTTCAGTTTTTGATGAAGTGTAGAAGTTACTGCTCCGGCCTGATGTATCCAGGGGAGTCCAAGTAGGCAAGAGTAGGCAGGACGGATGTCCATCACATAGAAAGTTAAGTTGAAAGTTTGTGAACCAACTTTGATGGGTAGGTTAACCTCTTCATGTACCATCCTTTTTGATCCCTTGAAAGCCCTTACCACTATGTCACTTGGCTTTAACACCGTACCTTCGCAATCCGACCGATCTAAAGCACCCTTGGGCAAAACATTTAAAGAGGACCCAATATCCACCAATACATGGGCCAGAGTAGTTCCTTTGCATTCAATGGATACATGCAAGGCCTTGTTATGATTTTTTCCAACTAGAGTCAAATCAGCATCAGAGAATCCCAATCCATTATCAGCAGTCAAGCTTGCCACACAATTTTCGAACTGATCGGTTGTGGTCTCTTGAGGAACATGTGCTTTCTTCAAAAATTTGATCAATGCTTGAGCATGCACATCCGAACAAATTAATAAAGAGATCATAGAGATCTTCGAGGGGGTGTGCCCCAACTTCTATACTATCTTAAAATCACTCTTCTTTATAATCTTCAAAATCTCCTCCATTTCTTGGGTGGAGGGTTCCTTAGCAGTAACGCCTTTGGCAGGCGCCTCCATCCTAGCAGGCTCAATCATCTTTTCTTTGCCCCTAGCGTCCGTACTAGGTTTGTCAACAGTAATTTGAACAGGTGTAGTTGTAGTGGATAGAGGTTGTTGTACCCCAAAATTTTCCCTCGCGTTTTTTCCCAAGAAATCTCAGCTTCAGACATTTCCTGACTTTTCAAACTGGTGCAAGAATCGGACAAACGGACTTTTCTTGACAGTCAAGCAAAATTAGGGTTTTTTACTGATTTTCAGAGTTCTGATTTGTTTCATGCAGTTGGCTCAGAGTTTGGATGATTTTTGGTTCAATTTTGATCAGGCGAGCGTTATCTAGCATTTAATCAAGAATTAAGGTTTTATGGGCATATTCTCAGAAGAATTTAAATTCTACCGCACTTTGCAGTTTATTCCGAGATTCGGGTTAAAATTCGCGTTATCTTGATTTAATCAGTAAATGAGGCAGTTGGTTTGAATTCACCAGTCAAAAGGGATGTGTGCAATGTGGAATTACAGTGCTTGGCAAAAGAATCAGTGAAAAAGGATTGCATCTGATTAAGTTTTTGTGTTCGACTGTGCGTTGCTTTGAACAATGGATACGTCGAATTCATTTATTTTGATCATCGAAGGTTTATTTGATTATTTATGATTCTAAGAATTAAAATATTTGAAATTTAAACTTTCATTTTATTTTATTTAAGGAACTATAAATAACAAATAAACAATTAAAGAAAAGGAATTGAAAGAGAATTGAATATCAATGGAATTTTTTATTTCACATTTAATAATTGCTACAATTGTTATTATTTGGATACTAATATTTATTACAAAGTATTTAAAATAATAATAATGTACAAGAATTAAACTGAAAATAAAAACTTCTATCCTATTTCTAAACTCTTCATTCTTCACTCCGTTTCGGTGCTCCATTTTTTATCTGCAAAAAGAAGCAAGAAAAGTCAGAAAGCAGTTAATTAAAGACAGTAGAAATCCGCTCATCATTAGGGGCCACTGACTGGGATCAGTTGACCCTCTCTGCAAATCACGGGATTTCTCCCGGTTCACAAAGAGGGAAGATTTTTATTCATGAATGCAAATGTCAAAAGTATAAGTTTCAAAAATTCAAGCTGCATAGAATCTCAAATCCAAAGTCAAACTATATAGTTCAAATCCAATTCCACTTTCCATCAAAAGCAAAAGGCAATTTATTGCAAAAACAGAAAATCTATCCCAGGCTGCCAATAAGAAAGATTATGGAAAAGATATCAATAAAAGCATACAAACTGTCGAAAAAGAGATAAAGAGGATGCAGTCAAGAAAGGTGTTATGCAAGCTAAAACCTTAAATCATCATTTCCCATAGGCCCCTTCAGAACATAGTACAACAATAATCATATAATAATATTAAACTGTACTGAAAAATGAGAAGAAGAGAGATAAAGCAGCATAGGCAGGTTTTAGGCTCAGGCAGGGAAGACAGAAAAGATATACAAAAAAGAGAATACCATTCAGCATTATCCAAAACTGGGCAGAGGAACACAGCATAGACAATTGCCAAAAATAGAAAAGTTCCAAGAAACCTTGTGAAACTACCCAGCAAACTTGGGTCAAAGAGAATACCAAGATTTGAATAAAGATTGGGCGCCAAAGACCAATAGAAAGAGGACAAAAGAACACAAGAAAACATACTGTCAAACTTGATTGAGCCAAGCACCAATATCACCTGTATAACTCAGAACTAAACCAATAAAGGCCATAACCTCATACCTGTCCAAAAAGGACACAAGTTATCAAAACACATCTCAAACCTCGTACCAGATAGAAGAAAACACCTCACATAACCTGCTAATGCTCCAATAACCTGCCTATTGTCCAGATCAAACACAAACCCATCAGCAGAAGTCTCACAAAAACCATAACCTGAAACCTTGTTAAACCAGTTCAAATCCAAAAAAACACAAAAACTAAAACTGAACCAACATAACCCCACCTCCTGTCAAACATAAACCAAGTTCAAAAACCTGATATCCTAAAAAACGATAACAGCAAAAAAGCCTACTGTTAAACTCCAACCTGTTGAAGCTTTATCAGTCAAAAAAAAAAAACTATTCAAACCAATGCAAAAAGCCTCACCCTCAAGAATATACAAACCCATAACCTGAAAATATCACAACCTTACTTGAAGCAAATTCACCATGTCTATCAAACTCAAAGCCATAACATCTCAAGCCTAAAAAACCCTCAGTAAAACATCATTGGGAAACGAAAACGAGTATACAGCATTCAAGAAGAAGAGAGAAATTTCATCCAGTTCGAGGCAAAAATTCAAAACAAAGATTCAAAGGCAACCTAGGCCCTCAGACCTTTGAGGTCATCACAGGGCAATACAAGCAAGTATACAGTGTTCAAGAGAAGAAAAAGAGGCGAACTCAGCAAACACATCCCAAGGCCACCAACAGTTCAAAGGGACGAAAATAGAAGAGATAAAGATACCAGGAAAACATCAGAAGCGTAGCAAGCGTCACCAAATCGCTGTTCCGGCCTCCTAAAGCGTCTCCACTTCGCCTCTCCTCCATCCCCAAAGTCAGGTAGCCAATATTCTCCCCCTTTCCCCTTCACTATCTCATAATAATGCGAATTCAGGAATCAGGACTCACACTAAAACACAAATTCGTAAAGAACAGAGACAAAAGCATAAACACTAAAACGAACCTTGTATCGAAGGCGCTGAGTTCATGTTATGGAGGGAAGAAAGGCGTCGGAGTGACACTGGTGGCCGGAGGAAGCATTCAGGGAAGTGAAGATGATCGAAGAAGACAAAACCCAGCGAACGGCGCCGCTCAAACCCTAACCTTCGTTCTGAATGACAAAATGCCTAACCCTAAATGTGCTTCAGGATCATTGGGCCTGACCCGTTCTCATTTCCTCTGAAGCCCAAGTTAACATTTTTACACTTAACCATTTTTATAATACTAACCCTTCTTTTTATTTTATAAACAATATTTACTTTTTTTGTAAAATACTAACTTAATTAAAATACATTTTTACCTCATATATTAAAATTGAAAATAATTATTTCCTTTTATTTATTTACTCTTTCATATAAAATATATTTATACATACATTTTAAAAACATTAATTTTATAATATTATGCATTTTTTATCATATAGTTAAAATATCCTTTTTAAGTATATATTTGTACATATTATACATTTTTTCATACATAATTAAAATTGAAACTCTTTTAGTTAAAATATATATTTGTACAGAATAATTCAAATACATTTCTTTAATATTAAAATTCACAAACATTTAATTAAAATACTTTCTTTTTATACATAATACATCTAATTAAAAACTTGAACATCTAAATCAAAACACTTTCTTTTTCTTTTGTACATAATTGAACATACAAAAATCAAAGATTCATTTAAAACATTCATCTAGGTCAAAAACCCTAATACGATTCAACTTCCACATTTCGCGCTTGTACATAATTACACAATTCATATACATATACACTTGTACACTTACACAAATACATTCACATTGCCCTATACACATTTTTATCTTATATTTGTATATTCGATATTTACATTTTGATCGCACATTCAATTTGGTTGTAACTTATTGGATACTATAAGTCTCATCCCCTTTGTACATTTATACCCCCACTCCCGGATACTATTTTGTAATAGCGTAGATTTATATTCCGCAATTTACAGTTTTCCAATTATACCATGGTTAGACCTAGGGTTTGTATGTACATAAAATCAAACGCTAGATAACCTAATACAAGACAAATACATGTAATCAATACACAATCACACTTGCACCCCCTAGGGTAATCCCGCATGTTGCCTTCCAAAATGGGCCATGCTTGCACATCGAGTATCTTTGGCAAAACAAAATCAAATGATCATAAGTCCCTCAAAGTGTTGCCTAAACGGAATGATCATAGTCCCTTCAAAGCAAATTGCCAAAGACACTTGGCATCATTGCATTCATGGTCCATACGATGACCCGCGCCCGTCCCGAATAAACTTCCTAAATGCAAGATTGTCTACCAATTTCAATGGTAGAACAAAATTGTTAAAAGGGGTTAAAACATGACAAAAACCTTTGAGTACAATAGGGTAGAAAAAACTCTTAGTTACTTGAGATCAAACTTGCAAAAACATTTGCCTTCTTTTCAAAAAAAACCACAATCCACAACACTTTCAAACAAACTCTCAAAAACATTTGAAAACATCTTTTCGAAAAGATTCACACTTTTGTAAAACACTCAAACACGAGTCAAATACATTAGTTGCCTAAGACAAGGCATCTTTTTTCCAAAACATTTTCAAAAAGCACCCACACACACACCATTTTCAAAGCAATCGAAAAACAAGGCAAGTGATCTAAAAAACCAAGTAACTAAGAGCCCATGGATAACCATGGATGAAAAGGGTGCTAACACCTTCCCTTTTCATAATCTACCCCCCGAACCCACGAAATATCTCAAAAGGTTTTTGCTGTGCTTTTATAACCTTTCCTTTAGGATAAAATAAAAAGTCGGTGGCGACTCTTGCTCAACCGCACAAGTGCGAATACGAACGCAAAACACTAGTCAGTTCTCCCACCGTATCACAGAACTGGCGACTCTGCTGGGGAAACTTTAAAAGTGGGGTTACCTTAGGGTTTAGATCACCTTTACTTTCAATTGATTGCTTTGTTTGCTTTACGTTTGTGGGCTTTGTATCGGAATTTTATAGATCCTAACCCGGATCTGGGGGAAACCTTTTTTAGGTAGCAACAAGGCTGTGAGGGAACTGTGCGGGGTATACCGACATGGTTGAAACAGTCTGCTACGTTGATGTGGAACTTTGGTGTGTACCGGTAACCCTTGAGTTCAGTCAAGGAAAGTACGGGGCCGCCGCGTGGTGTCGCGAAGCATCAACTGACCTTAGGAACCTTAATTGAACCATCTTGGCCTTTTTAGGGTAGTGAGATAACTGACTTTGGTGCAGTCCGAGGTTGGTTGATACTCGATACTACACTCAATTGAGGGTTGCTTTCCTGGAATATTTCGGTCGCCAGTTCAGTGGCTAAATCGAAACGATGAACAATGAAAGCAATCCAATGATATTGGGACCCTTAGAACCCGGTTACTTCTAATAGGACAGATTGAGCCCACCAAACTTCAGGAGGGTAATACCCAGACCCCATGCAGGCCTAAACTCTAAGGGTTTGTCTTGTGTGACTTGTGTGTCTTACCATGTTTGCCTTTGTGAATATTTGTGGTGTATTTAATCATAACATCATACAGCATCATGTGCATTGACTAACCATTTCAAGGGTTTCGAATCTTCATCTTTGTTCTTGTTTTATAGGACATGGAAACTGTTCGCAGAAAGACAATTCAGATTAGCCTTGTAAAGATCCCTCCTCAGCTTAAGGAACTTATGTCCAGGATTCCCGAGGGTTCTTCATTCAGTGAGAGACATGGAAGACTTATCAGCTTGGTTAACACCAACATTGAGGAAGATATGATAAAAGTTTTATTCCAGTTCTTTGACCCTCTGCATCACTGCTTCACCTTCCCGGATTATCAATTGGTGCCTACATTGGAAGAGTTCTCCCGACTTCTGAAGATCCCTATCCTTGATCAACTACCCTACAACGGTACGGAAGAGGAACCCAGGCTTGAAGAGATTGCTAAAGCCTTACACCTACAACCGTCTGACCTCAAGGGACATTGGGAAGTTAGAAGTGGTATCAAGGGGTTCTTAGCCAGGTTTCTGTTCGAGAAGGCCCAAGAATGTTGGAACTCCCTTGACCTACAAGCTTTTGAAGAAGTTATGGCCCTCCTTGTCTATGGTTTGGTGTTATTCCCTAACCCAAATCAGCTTATTGATATCAGTGCTGTCCAGATCTTCATGACCAGGAATCCTATACCTACGTTGCTGGGGGACATCCTTCACTCATGTTACACTCGAACCATGAGAAGAAGGGGTGTCCTTATGTGTTGCACTCCTCTCCTGGGAAGGTGGTTTATTTCGCACCTTCCACAATCAGTTTTGAAGAACGAGCGGGGCTTGAGATGGTCACAACGGTTAATGACTCTCACGCATGCAGATATACATTGGTGCCCTAGGTCCAGGGAAGACGTCACTATCATTGATCGTTGCGGGGAGTACCCTAATGTTCCTTTATTTGGAATCAAAGGAGGTATTACTTACAACCCATGCCTGGCGTGGAGACAGTTCGGTTATGCTCGGAGGGATGGCCCTCATGACATGTTAATTCCTAACATAGTTTTTGAGTTCGACAACGATACTCAGGGACTTCGGCAGAGATTTATCAGAGCTTGGAGGATGCCAAGTAGGATAGACAGCAAGACACTGGGGCACAGGAACTCCATCCCATTGGAACCTTATCTCAAATGGGTACGAGCCCGCTCCCAGAAGTTAGTGATGCCTTATCCTCATATGCTCCCTGTGATCAAAGAACCAGTCTTGGAAGGAGAGGTGTCCTACACCATTCAACATCATGACATGCCCACGTCCTGGGAAGAGATGCAGAAGAGCTGGATCCAGCTTAAGGAAGAACGGAACTCTCTTGAGACCAGTCTACATGCTAGTGAAAAGAAAGTCCTGGAACTCACCCGCCTACTGCACGAGGAGAGGAATCTCAATACCTACATCGCACCAAAGAGGATGCGCAATGTTTTTTTGCCTTAAAGGGACATTTTGTAATATTTGGCCCATGGGGCATTTATGTACTAACGAATTTCTCCTTATTAATATGATGTGCGTTCTTTTTGTCTACAACAAATTTTGAATATTCTGAATCCTTGAATGCATTGCATACATACGCATTCCATTGCACCATATGCATAGCAGGTACCCTATTCCACTGGTTGCTTACTCTCCTTCACTGTTTATTTTGAACAGTCATCATGAATCCAGACTCCTCCAGTGAGCAAGCAATCAAGGCCCTTCAGGCCCAAAATGCACAATTTCAAGAGATGGTCCTAAGCCTAGCCCAAGGTCAGCAAGAGTTGAAGACTCTACTCCTGAAGAAGAAGAAGAAAAAGAGGACTGCGTTGTTCAACACCGGACGCAGATTTGGGAACACACTCCATAATGAAGCCGATCCAACTACTTCTTCTGCTGAGAAAAACAGTCCTCAAGGGGGAGGAGCTCCTAGTCCCGCAGTCTCTGACAACGAGACGGACTATAACGACGAACAATACCCACCTGCTGCTGACAGATACAAACAATTGGAGGACCGCTTGAGCGCCATGGAAATTCAGAATGTGCCGGGGCTGGATTTCGGAGATTTGGGGTTATCTTCTGGGGTAGTAATTCCACACAAGTTTAAGGCGCCTGCCTTCGCCAAGTATGATGGAGTCTCCTGCCCAAAGCTGCATCTGAGGTCGTACGTAAGGAAAATCCAACCTTACACGGCAGATAAGAACCTCTGGATTCACTTCTTCCAAGATAGCCTCTCAGGGTCACAGCTTGAATGGTTCTACCAATTGGATGGAACTGGCATCCGACACTGGGAAGATTTGGCAAGCGCATTCTACAGACAATACCAATACAATTCTGATCTCGCTCCTACGCGTACCCAACTTCAGGGTATGTCTCTAGGAACGGGTGAAGGGTTCAAAGAGTACGCTAAAAAATGGAGAGATTTGGCTGGCAGGGTGCAGCCTCCATTGACTGATCGGGAGCTGGTTGATATGTTTCTAGGGACGTTGTCTGGTCCGTTTTTCAATCATTTGGTTGGTAACTCCTCCGCTGGGTTTACAGATTTAATATTGACGGGAGAAAGGATTGAAGCTGGCATCAGGTCAGGCAAGATACAAAAGGCTTCCTCCACAAGCGCTGAGAAGAGGCCGTTTAAGAAAGAAGCAAGTGCCGTCTATGGTCCTAGAAGACAGATCAAGCCCGAAAGTCGCCAAGCCGTCAATGCTTTGGTCATCTCGAAACCTGTTGCTGCTCCTCAGCAGTACAATCAACAAAGAAGCGAAAGGCCCAAGAGGCAGTATTCTCGACTGAGTATGACCTTATCTCAAATTTTACCCCAACTTTTATCCGCCAACCTGGTGACCCTCAAAGAAGCTCCTAAGGTCGTCAACACTACGTCTCCTAAGTATAACCCAAATGCCCGGTGCGCTTATCATTCTGATAGTCCCGGGCACACTACTGATGATTGTTGGGCCTTGAGAAACAAAGTGCAAGATCTGATCGATGCAAAGGAAATTCAGTTTGAAGCGCCGGAGAGACCGAATGTTGTAACTGCTCCTATGCCCCAGCATAGAGTAAATGCCATTGAGGAAGAGTTGTATGCTGTTTCGGTAAATGAAATTGTTACCCCTCTTTTGACTGTTAAGAAGAACCTACTGCTGGCCGGTTTATTTCCGGGTTGCAGTGAAGGTTGCCTGTTCTGTGCTGTTTCCCTATCTGGTTGTCCCTTGCTGAAGTTAGGCATTCAAAACCTAATGGATAGCAAGGAGATTCTGTTTAAGAAGTCTGCTGTTCAGTCGGTTCCGGTAAAAGAAGTTTCTGTGGTTACCATCTTCAAAAATCCAATCAAGGCTCTCCCGAAGAAGCCTGTTCAAATCATGACTGTTGCACCTGTGGTTATTACCGTTCTGGGGCCTCTCCCCTACGTATCTGATAAAGCTATCCCCTGGCATTATGGGGCAGACGTATACGTGAATGGAATCAAACAAGAATTTGACGCTGGCGCCAGTATCTGCGATATCACTGGTCCAGCCAAGGTCACCCGCAGTGGCAGGCTCTTCTCGCCTGACATTGCACCGCCCGCTACTCGAAAACCCCTCCTTATAACACCTACAAGTTTACCTGTTCCTACTGCCGATCAAGTTGTTTCCCCTGCTGCCAAGTCGTCAAATGCTCGGGGCAAAGGGATTGAGGAAGAGCCTGCCCGGATGGAGGCACCAATACCTATAAATGCTGAGGCCTCCCAACAAGAAATGGAGGAGATCCTGAAAATAATAAAGAAAAGTGATTTCAATGTTGTCGAGCAGCTGGGGCATACGGCCTCCAAGATCTCCATGCTCTCTTTATTGCTATGCTCCGAGGCCCATGCTAAAGCCTTGATTTCATTTCTCAAAACGACCCATGTGCCGCAGGAGACAACTGCAGTCCAGTTCACTGATTGTGTAGCAAATCTGACAGCAGACAATGGCCTGGGTTTTTCAGATGCTGACCTGACTGCGAAGGGAAGAGACCATAACGATGCCCTGCATGTCTCTATCGAATGCAGGGGCACTACTCTGGCGCATGTACTGGTGGATATTGGTTCCTCCTTGAATGTCCTGCCAAAAAAGGCTCTAGACCGTTTGGATTATGAAGGCCTAGAACTGAAGCCCAGCAATATCATAGTCAGGGCCTTTGACGGTTCCAAAAGGATGGTTCATGGAGAGGTTAACATCCCTATTCGTGTGGGCTCTCAAGTGTTTGACTCTACTTTTTATGTGATGGATATACGTCCATCGTACTCTTGTCTATTGGGTCGACCTTGGATCCATAAAGCTGGGGCAGTAACCTCTACTTTGCACCAGAAGCTGAAGTACCCTGTCAGAGGGAAGATTGTCACTGTGCAAGGAGAAGAGGAGTATATGGTGAGCCATTTGAATTCCTTCAGATACATTGAGATGGACGGGGAGTTTATTGAAACCCCCTTTCAGCATTTCGAGGAGGTACATCCAATTTCAGCAGCAGAAACAACAGTCGAGAAAAATGTTTCCTTGAAGATGGCTTCCCTGAGGGATGCCCGGGCTGTGGTTCAGAAAGGCGATTGTGCAAACTGGGGTCAGCTCCCTGACTTCACTCAGAAGAACGACAAGTTTGGGCTGGGCTTTACTGTAGAGGCTCAGAAGAATGTGCGCAAGGAGAAGATCAGAAAGGCTCCGGTGTTTATCTCCAGTTCAAGGGTGAATGCTATTGAGGAGGATGTAGAGGAAGCAGAGTTTGACAGTTGGATCTACCCGACTACCAGCGACGGACCAAGCAACTGGACGGCAAAGGATTTTACACCTATCACATTTGTCACGCAGTAATTGATTTCTTTTGATTTCCAAATTTGTAACAAACAATATGTTAAAACTTTGTTGGCTCGGTGTCCTACCCGGGGCATCGTAGCTCCACTTGTGAGGGCTTTTTGTATGACATTTCCATATATCATCAATCAAAACATTGGAGGTTTGTTGCATTTCAAATCTTGCGCTCTTTTTCTTTCTGTGTTATACATATTGCAAAACAGCTATATTTACACACACTCACTTATACAGGTTTCAATCCACCCTGGATCTCACTGGTAACAGCTCTGCTACCGCCAGTTATGACTTCGAAAATCCGATCAACTTGGCCGAAGACGAAGGTGAAGATGATTGCGAGGTGCCTGGTGAACTCGCGAGACTTCTACTTCAGGAAGAGAGAACTTTTCAGCCACATGAAGAGCCGGTGGAGACGATTAACCTGGGTACCGAGACAGAAAGAAAAGAGGTCAAGATTGGTGCCAATCTAGAGCTCAGCGTGAAGCAACGATTGATCCAGATGCTACAGGATTACCTGGAGATTTTTGCTCGGTCCTATGAGGATATGCCTGGTTTGGACGCCGACATTGTAGTTCATCACCTGCCAACCAAGGAAGACTGCCCTCCGGTAAAGCAAAAAGTCCGACGAATGCGTCCAGAGATGTCT
Source organism: Vicia faba (assembly GCA_948472305.1). Taxonomy (NCBI): domain Eukaryota; kingdom Viridiplantae; phylum Streptophyta; class Magnoliopsida; order Fabales; family Fabaceae; genus Vicia; species Vicia faba. Next base: position 1,115,104,323 of record OX451741.1, read on the forward strand.
GAAAAGATCAAAGCCGAGGTTATGAAACAGTTTGATGCCGGTTTCCTTGCAGTGACTTCTTACCCTCAGTGGGTTGCCAATGTGGTGCCAGTACCAAAGAAGGACGGCAAAGTCAGAATGTGCGTCGACTATAGGGACTTGAACAGGGCCAGCCCCAAGGATGACTTCCCCTTACCCCACATCGACGTTCTTGTCGACAATACTGCTCAACACAAGGTGTTCTCCTTCATGGATGGTTTTTCAGGGTATAATCAAATCAAGATGGCTCCAGAAGATATGGAGAAGACTACCTTTGTGACTCAGTGGGGCACCTTCTGTTATAAGGTCATGCCATTCAGATTGAAAAATGCTGGGGCAACCTATCAACGCGCTATGGTTGCTTTATTTCATGATATGATTCATCATGAGATTGAGGTATATGTCGATGACATGATTGCAAGGTCTCAAACTGAGGAGGAGCACCTTGACCATCTGAGGAAGTTATTTGACCGACTCAAGTTGTACAAGCTGAGATTGAATCCCAACAAATGCACCTTTGGGGTAAGATCCGGAAAATTGCTAGGTTTCATTGTGAGTGATAAGGGTATTCAGGTGGACCTTGCCAAGGTAAAAGCCATACAAGAGATGCCGACTCCAAGAACAGAGAAAGAAGTCAGAGGTTTCCTAGGACGACTGAATTACATTGCCCGATTCATCTCACATCTGACTGCTACTTGTGAGCCAATCTTCAAATTGCTGAAGAAAGATCAAGTAGTACGCTGGAATGATGAATGTCAGGCCGCCTTCGAAAAGATAAAAGAATACCTCCAAGAGCCACCCATTCTTATGCCACCGGTGGAAGGAAGACCTCTGATACTATACTTGACAGTACTGGACAATTCAATGGGGTGTGTGCTGGGGCAGCATGACGAGTCTGGCCGAAAAGAGCACGCTATTTATTACTTGAGTAAAAAGTTTACCGACGGTGAGTCTCGTTACTCACTGCTTGAGAAAACTTGCTGCGCTCTTGTATGGGCTGCTCGCCGGCTAAGACAGTATATGTTGACTCACACTACTTTATTGATTTCAAAGATGGATCCCATCAAGTACATATTTGAAAAGCCCGCTCTGTCTGGAAGAATAGCAAGATGGAAAATGATCTTGACAGAATATGACATCCAATATACAACTCAGAAAGCGATTAAAGGGAGTGTACTGGCAGATCATTTGGCACACCAACCTGTGGACGATTACCAATCATTGAACTTTGATTTTCCGGACGAAGACATCATGGTGGTAACTGACTGTGAAGTACCTGGACCGGATGAAGGACCTGAAGAAGGATCCCGATGGTCTATGCATTTTGACGGAGCCTCCAATGCTTTGGGTAACGGCGTCGGCGCTGTAATCATATCTCCCAAAGGAACTCATACTCCCCTCACTTCCCGGTTATGTTTCAACTGCACCAACAATATGGCGGAATATGAGGCATGTATCATGGGTCTACAAGCTGCAATCGGCTTAAGGATCAAATTTCTAAGTGTCTTCGGAGATTCCGCTCTTGTGATCAATCAGATCAAAGGCGAGTGGGATACGAAACACCCGAATCTTATTCCTTACAAGGAGTATGTGTCGACCTTGCTTCCCCACTTTGAAGAGATAACTTTCGAACACTTCCCTAGAGAGGAGAATCAGCTAGCGGACGCCCTAGCTACGATGTCTTCAATGTTCAAAGTTAAATGGGACAATGAGGCTCCCCGAATCATTATCTGGAAGTTGGATGAACCGGCATACTGCTGCGAGCTCGAGGCTGAGAAGGCGGTTGAAAAACCCTGGTATCATGAGGTGAAGAGGTACTTGGAAGCTCAGGAGTATCCTGAAGGTGCGTCTGTCAATGACAAGAAGTTCATGAGGAGGTTTGCTGCAAAAATTTTCCTCAGCAACGGCATTCTCTACAAACGAAATCATGATTCAACTCTGCTACGTTGTGTGGATAAGGCTGAAGCAGAGAAAATTATGATGGAATTACATGAAGGCACATTTGGAACACATTCCAGTGGACATACTATGGCTAAGAAAATCCTTCGGGCAGGATATTTCTGGTCCACAATGGAAGCCGATTGTTACCAACACTCCCGAACTTGTCATAAATGCCAGATCTATGCTGACAAGGTGCATATCCCTCCGGTTCCTTTGAATGTCCTGACGGCACCTTGGCCTTTTGCAATGTGGGGCATCGATATGATCGGTGAGATCCGACCGACGGCATCCAACGGGCATCGCTTCATTTTGGTGGCGATCGATTACTTCACGAAGTGGGTTGAGGCAGCTTCCTACGCCACAGTAACCAAGAGCGTCGTGGCACGTTTCATCCGGCATAATTTGATCTGTCGATACGGCATCCCGGAAATAATCATTACGGACAATGGTACCAATCTCAATAACAAAATGATCACTGAACTCTGTGAACAATTCAAAATACAGCACCACAATTCTTCTCCCTACCGGCCGAAGATGAATGGGGCTGTAGAGGCAGCTAATAAAAATATCAAGAAAATTGTGCAGAAGATGACAGTGACCTATAAAGATTGGCACGAGATGTTACCGTTCGCTCTTCATGGGTACCGTACCTCCGCAAGGACGTCAACCGGGGCAACCCCCTTCTCCTTGGTCTATGGCATGGAGGCAGTCTTGCCAATTGAAGTCCAGATACCCTCTCTCCGGATAATGAAAGATGCAGACTTGAGTGAAGATGACTGGATCCAGACTCGACTTGATCAACTAAATCTGATTGACGAAAAGAGGCTCACTGCTATCTGTCATGGCCAGACGTATCAAAAACGGATGATCAGGGCATTTAACAAGAAAGTCAGACCGCAAGAGTATCAAGTTGGGGACCTGGTAATTAAACGCATCATCCTTCCTCAAAGTGATCCCCGGGGCAAATGGACCCCTACATACGAAGGGCCATTTGTGGTTAAACGTGTGTTCTCAAGAGGAGCCATAATCCTAACCACCATGGATGGTGACGACCTTCCTCACCCCGCCAATGCAGACATAGTGAAAAGATACTACGCATAAATAAAAGACCCGCTAGGTTGACATACCTAGGCAAAAATTAGGGCTTCCCGGCGAACCAAAAGGGTTCGGGCAAAAATAAGGGATAAAATAAAACAATCTGTACACCCGGCAAGTCGAAAACCTGAAAAGGCGGCTTGGGCAAAAATGGGTATCCCGGTGGACTGAAAACCCGAGAGGGCAGTCCAGGAAAAAGTTAGGGATGAAAGCGTAACAATATGTCTCATTGGATTGCTTCGCATCCGGAATTCGGCATCAACCATCCGGCTCAGATTTCGGCATCGACCAATCAGCTTCATCTTCAACTAGGTAGCAAAGCGATGAGACATTCGAAGACATAAAGGCGATAGCCGAGTTGGAACCCAGTGGGGTCATTCACATAGCTGTTTTGATTTCCTTTTTTTTCGAATTGTTAACTCTATGTTATTCGGCGGCATTCTCTTACTAGGATGTTAGCCTCTTGTACAAAAACGCCTATTCACAGGCAAAATTCAAATCAATACAAATTCACTTGTCCATGCAAATCACCGTTGTTTTCCTTTTTCTGTTTTGTCTTGCGAAGAACGTCCAATGTTCATTTTTGATATATGCATTTGACATTAAATTGCTGATTCATAAATGTTTACATATGAAACGAAAGATTAATTATAGGTGACATCGGAAACAGGGGCAATGTGGAGTTGTCTAATGCAGTTTGGTCGCCTTGTCCGCCAAGATAGGTTCAACTGAAGAATGTGACCGAGTTATCTCAATTCCCCACAGAATAAGGAAAAGTTTCAGCATTGCATCAGCCTTACAATGAATGCCCTATTTCCCCAAGGGAATCCAATCCAAAGGTTTCATCAGGAAAGTGGAATCCATTTCCCCGGCAGAAAGCTTGTCCCCTGCAAAGTACGGACGTCTCTCCTGAGTCTTTATTCAGAGTTATTTCCTCTCAAGGACTTATAACTGGGTTATCCCCAGCTAAAAATCACAGAAGAGCGCCCTCAGCAAAGTTCCTTCGATCCCCAGCGGAATCCATCATCAAAGTCCTCAGCAGGCCTCTCGTCAAATCTCGGCCAAGTATCTCTTCCACAGAGCGATTCCCCGGCCGGTCGTCAAGGATTTACTTTCCTAAGACGAAAATTACATTCATAAACATTTCACATTCTCATACATCTTGTTTATATACATGATAAAGCGCATACAACACAATCTCATGCCAAACATCATGACATCGTGCATATCATACACCATGACATCGCATACGACTTATGTTTTTGCCTTTCAGGTAAAAGGCAATCCAAAAGACAATTAACTTCAAACAACCACATTCCAGATTCGATTCCTGTATCCAGCCAGGGCACATCTATCAACTACAACATTTCTAGACTCGATTCCTGTATCTAGCCAGGGCACGTCTGAAAAGTTCGAAGAGTCGATTCCTGTATCCAGCCAGGGCATATCTATCAACTACAACATTTCCAGACTCGATTCCTGTATCTAGCCAGGGCACGTCTGAAAAGTTCGAAGAGTCGATTCCTGTATCCAGCCAGGGCATATCTATCAACTGTCATTTCCAGATTCGATTCCTGTATCCAGCCAGGGCATATCTGTTGACCACATTTCTAGACTCGATTCCTGTATCTAGCCAGGGCACGTCTGAAGAGTTTGAAGATTCGACTCCTGTATCCAGCCAGGGCATATTTATCAACTGTCATTTCCAGATTCGATTCCTGTATCCAGCCAGGGCATATCTGTTGACCACATTTCTAGACTCGATTCCTATATCTAGCCAGGGCACGTCTGAAGAGTTTGAAGATTCGACTCCTGTATCCAGTCAGGGCATATTTATCAACTGTCATTTCCAGATTCGATTCCTGTATCCAGCCAGGGCATATCTGTTGACCACATTTCTAGACTCGATTCCTGTATCTAGCCAGGGCACGTCTGAAGAGTTCGAAGATCAATACCTGTAACGAGCCAGGAAAACGTCTTCCTTTCTCAAAATACACAAGTTCTCGCTAAGGAATCTCTTACGCGATCAACACTTCCAAATGGCATCTATAAGCCCATTCCCGACAAGATTCTGTCACATCTTCAGATGGCATCTATAAGCCCATCCTCCTATCCACTATCTCTCCAAATGGCATCTATAAGCCCATTCCCGACATCATATTGCTAATACTTCAACATGCGAGTGCAAATTTCCGGGCACTCTAGTGTCCAATCTTCTTTTACCTTCAAGTCGCGAAAGGCAAACTTGCCAATCTAACTCTTCAGGTCTAAGAAGATTGAACAGGGGCAACTGTTGTACCCCAAAATTTGCCCTCGCGTTTTTTCCCAAGAAATCTCAGCTTCAGACATTTCCTGACTTTTCAAACTGGTGCAAGAATCGGACAAACGGACTTTTCTTGACAGTCAAGCAAAATTAGGGTTTGTTACTGATTTTCAGAGTTCTGATTTATTTCATGCAGTTGGCTCAGAGTTTGGATGATTTTTGGTTCAATTTTGATCAGGCGAGCGTTATCTAGCATTTAATCAAGAATTAAGGTTTTATGGGCATATTCTCAGAAGAATTTAAATTCTACCGCACTTTGCAGTTTATTCCGAGATTCGGGTTAAAATTCGCGTTATCTTGATTTAATCAGTAAATGAGGCAGTTGGTTTGAATTCACCAGTCAAAAGGGATGTGTGCAATGTGGAATTACAGTGCTTGGCAAAAGAATCAGTGAAAAAGGATTGCATCTGATTAAGTTTTTGTGTTCGACTGTGCGTTGCTTTGAACAATGGATACGTCGAATTCATTTATTTTGATCATCGAAGGTTTATTTGATTATTTATGATTCTAAGAATTAAAATATTTGAAATTTAAACTTTCATTTTATTTTATTTAAGGAACTATAAATAACAAATAAACAATTAAAGAAAAGGAATTGAAAGAGAATTGAATATCAATGGAATTTTTTATTTCACATTTAATAATTGCTACAATTGTTATTATTTGGATACTAATATTTATTACAAAGTATTTAAAATAATAATAATGTACAAGAATTAAACTGAAAATAAAAAATTCTATCCTATTTCTAAACTCTTCATTCTTCACTCCGTTTCGGTGCTCCATTTTTTATCTGCAAAAAGAAGCAAGAAAAGTCAGAAAGCAGTTAATTAAAGACAGTAGAAATCCGCTCATCATTAGGGGCCACTGACTGGGATCAGTTGACCCTCTCTGCAAATCACGGGATTTCTCCCGGTTCACAAAGAGGGAAGATTTTTATTCATGAATGCAAATGTCAAAAGTATAAGTTTCAAAAATTCAAGCTGCATAGAATCTCAAATCCAAAGTCAAACTATATAGTTCAAATCCAATTCCACTTTCCATCAAAAGCAAAAGGCAATTTATTGCAAAAACAGAAAATCTATCCCAGGCTGCCAATAAGAAAGATTATGGAAAAGATATCAATAAAAGCATACAAACTGTCGAAAAAGAGATAAAGAGGATGCAGTCAAGAAAGGTGTTATGCAAGCTAAAACCTTAAATCATCATTTCCCATAGGCCCCTTCAGAACATAGTACAACAATAATCATATAATAATATTAAACTGTACTGAAAAATGAGAAGAAGAGAGATAAAGCAGCATAGGCAGGTTTTAGGCTCAGGCAGGGAAGACAGAAAAGATATACAAAAAAGAGAATACCATTCAGCATTATCCAAAACTGGGCAGAGGAACACAGCATAGACAATTGCCAAAAATAGAAAAGTTCCAAGAAACCTTGTGAAACTACCCAGCAAACTTGGGTCAAAGAGAATACCAAGATTTGAATAAAGATTAGGCGCCAAAGACCAATAGAAAGAGGACAAAAGAACACAAGAAAACATACTGTCAAACTTGATTGAGCCAAGCACCAATATCACCTGTATAACTCAGAACTAAACCAATAAAGGCCATAACCTCATACCTGTCCAAAAAGGACACAAGTTATCAAAACACATCTCAAACCTCATACCAGATAGAAGAAAACACCTCACATAACCTGCTGATGCTCCAATAACCTGCCTACTGTCCAGATCAAACACAAACCCATCAGCAAAAGTCTCACAAAAACCATAACCTGAAACCTTGTTAAACCAGTTCAAATCCAAAAAAACACAAAAACTAAAACTGAACCAACATAACCCCACCTCCTGTCAAACATAAACCAAGTTCAAAAACCTGATATCCTAAAAAACGATAACAGCAAAAAAGCCTACTGTTAAACTCCAACCTGTTGAAGCTTTATCAGTCAAAAAAAAAAAAAAAAACTATTCAAACCAATGCAAAAAGCCTCACCCTCAAGAATATACAAACCCATAACCTGAAAATATCACAACCTTACTTGAAGCAAATTCACCATGTCTATCAAACTCAAAGCCATAACATCTCAAGCCTAAAAAACCCTCAGTAAAACATCATTGGGCAACGAAAACGAGTATACAGCATTCAAGAAGAAGAGAGAAATTTCATCCAGTTCGAGGCAACAATTCAAAACAAAGATTCAAAGGCAACCTAGGCCCTCAGACCTTTGAGGTCATCACAGGGCAATACAAGCAAGTATATAGTGTTCAAGAGAAGAAAAAGAGGCGAACTCAGCAAACACATCCCAAGGCCACCAACAGTTCAAAGGGACGAAAATAGAAGAGATAAAGATACTAGGAAAACATCAGAAGCGTAGCAAGCGTCACCGAATCGCCGTTCCGGCCTCCTAAAGCGTCTCCACTTCGCCTCTCCTCCATCCCCAAAGTCAGGTAGCCAATATTCTCCCCCTTCCCCTTCACTATCTCATAATAATGCGAATTCAGGAATCAGGACTCACACTAAAACACAAATTCGTAAAGAACAGAGACAAAAGCATAAACACTAAAACGAACCTTGTATCGAAGGCGCTGAGTTCATGTTATGGAGGGAAGAAAGGCGTCGGAGTGACACTGGTGGCCGGAGGAAGCATTCAGGGAAGTGAAGATGATCGAAGAAGACAAAACCCAGCGAACGGCGCCGCTCAAACCCTAACCTTCGTTCTGAATGACAAAATGCCTAACCCTAAATGTGCTTCAGGATCATTGGGCCTGACCCGTTCTCATTTCCTCTGAAGCCCAAGTTAACATTTTTACACTTAACCATTTTTATAATACTAACCCTTCTTTTTATTTTATAAACAATATTTACTTTTTTTGTAAAATACTAACTTAATTAAAATACATTTTTACCTCATATATTAAAATTGAAAATAATTATTTCCTTTTATTTATTTACTCTTTCATATAAAATATATTTATACATACATTTTAAAAACATTAATTTTATAATATTATGCATTTTTTATCATATAGTTAAAATATCCTTTTTAAGTATATATTTGTACATATTATACATTTTTTCATACATAATTAAAATTGAAACTCTTTTAGTTAAAATATATATTTGTACATAATAATTCAAATACATTTCTTTAATATTAAAATTCACAAACATTTAATTAAAATACTTTCTTTTTATACATAATACATCTAATTAAAAACTTGAACATCTAAATCAAAACACTTTCTTTTTCTTTTGTACATAATTGAACATACAAAAATCAAAGATTCATTTAAAACATTCATCTAGGTCAAAAACCCTAATACGATTCAACTTCCACATTTCGCGCTTGTACATAATTACACAATTCATATACATATACACTTGTACACTTACACAAATACATTCACATTGCCCTATACACATTTTTATCTTATATTTGTATATTCGATATTTACATTTTGATCGCACATTCAATTTGGTTGTAACTTATTGGATACTATAAGTCTCATCCCCTTTGTACATTTATACCCCCACTCCCGGATACTATTTTGTAATAGCGTAGATTTATATTCCGCAATTTACAGTTTTCCAATTATACCATGGTTAGACCTAGGGTTTGTATGTACATAAAATCAAACGCTAGATAACCTAATACAAGACAAATACATGTAATCAATACACAATCACACTTGCACCCCCTAGGGTAATCCCGCATGTTGCCTTCCAAAATGGGCCATGCTTGCACATCGAGTATCTTTGGCAAAACAAAATCAAATGATCATAAGTCCCTCAAAGTGTTGCCTAAACGGAATGATCATAGTCCCTTCAAAGCAAATTGCCAAAGACACTTGGCATCATTGCATTCATGGTCCATACGATGACCCGCGCCCGTCCCGAATAAACTTCCTAAATGCAAGATTGTCTACCAATTTCAATGGTAGAACAAAATTGTTAAAAGGGGTTAAAACATGACAAAAACCTTTGAGTACAATAGGGTAGACAAAACTCTTAGTTACTTGAGATCAAACTTGCAAAAACATTTGCCTTCTTTTCAAAAAAAACCACAATCCACAACACTTTCAAACAAACTCTCAAAAACATTTGAAAACATCTTTTCGAAAAGATTCACACTTTTGTAAAACACTCAAACACGAGTCAAATACATTAGTTGCCTAAGACAAGGCATCTTTTTTCCAAAACATTTTCAAAAAGCACCCACACACACACCATTTTCAAAGCAATCGAAAAACAAGGCAAGTGATCTAAAAAACCAAGTAACTAAGAGCCCATGGATAACCATGGATGAAAAGGGTGCTAACACCTTCCCTTTTCATAATCTACCCCCCGAACCCACGAAATATCTCAAAAGGTTTTTGCTGTGCTTTTATAACCTTTCCTTTAGGATAAAATAAAAAGTCGGTGGCGACTCTTGCTCAACCGCACAAGTGCGAATACGAACGCAAAACACTAGTCAGTTCTCCCACCGTATCACAGAGGTGAAATGTCAGGAGAGAAGATTCTCCCCGTCCTTGTCACCTTGCTATAGCCATCAATGTTGGTAATATCAGCAGTCTTGTCTTCATTAATCCAGGAGTCTTGCTTAATTCCATGGTAGTATATTTCGGAGCCATAATTCCAAGGTACTGCCTTATCATAAGAATAAGGAATTGGCCCTGGTGCGGTAATTATCAAGGGGGAAATCCTTGGTTCGTTGGAAATCCTAATAGGACCTTTTAATGATATCCTAATAGGTTTGTTGGATATGGTGATGATTGATATGTCTTTAACTTCTTCAGTCAAACTTTTTATGGCCGGAGTTCTTTCAACCAGGATCTCATGACTATCTATTAGGCGTTGAACACATTTTTTCAGCCATTCTCATCCGTTTTTTTATAGAGTACATCAATTACAGTCTTTTAAACAACCAGGGAAAACCCCAGCTCTTAACAAATTTTCTTTAACAATGGTCAGTGGAGTAGTCAAGTCTTCAATAGAGGAAACAAAAGCAGTGTCTTCAATTGCATTTACACCTTTTCCATGATTTGGCATTGGTGCAATGATTACATTCGGAGTTGTAGGTGGATCAAACTCAATGGTCTTGTTGTCGATAAGGTCTTGAATCTTGCATTTCAAAGCCCAACACTGATCAGTGTCATTCCCGGGGCTATTGGAGTGATAAGCACATTTGGGGTTAGGATTGTACTTTGGTGATGAAACATTGGGATTTGATGGTGGATCACGCAATGTTACCAAGTTAGCCTTCAACAAGTGTTGCAAGGCTTGAGATAACAACATATTAATCCTTATGAGTTATCTTCTTGGAACCTTAGGTCTTTGATGGTTGGCTTATTATGGTTGTCTTTGAGTAAAGGGTGCATTGGAGATTAAAACAGCATTGACAGATTGACGATGGTCTTTCTTGACATGGCCCATTGACCCATACACAACATTGGTTTACTTCTTGCCGATAAAAGGTTTCTTCATAGTATTGGATATAGAGGCGGAGGCCATGGGAATTTTTCTACTTTTAATACCGCTCTTAACCCTTTCACCAGTCAAGATTAACTCAGTGAAGCCGGATGATGAGCTGCCAATTAGTAAGTTGAAATATGGTCCAGTAAATGCTCCCATGAACATATCCACCAACTCCCTATCAGTTAATGGTGGTTGCACCCTACCTTCCAGGTCTCTCTATTTTTACGCGTACTCTTTGAAGCCTTCATTGGAACCCATGGTCATTCCTTGTAATTGTACTCTAATCGGCGCCAAATCAGTGTTGTACTGATATAGACGGTAGAAAGTGGTGGCCAAATCTTCCCAAGTATGGATGTTGGAACCCTCCAACTGGTAAAACCATTCTAACTGAGTCCCAGACAGACTCTCTTGAAATAAGTGTACCCAGAGTTTTTTGTCAGTAGTATATGGTTGTATTTTGCGGACGTAGGACCTTAAGTGAAGTTTTGGGCATGAAACTCCATCGTACTTAGCAAAGATTATAATTTTGAACTTGTGGGGAATAACAACCCCGGGTACCAAACCCAAATCAAAAAAATCCAAACTAGGCACGACTTGAATTTCCAAAGCTTTCATCCTATCTTCCAGTTGCTTGTACTTATCCTCAGCTGGGGGATACTGTTCGTCAAAGTAATCTTCATGCTCAGAAGCTTGATTATTTGCACCCCTAGCACGGGTGCTCCTTGCATCTTCGTCCTGATTCTCATCCTCCTCTGACGACTCTTCAACCACTTGTACTTGAATGACATGGCCTTTAAACCTTTCCCCATGTTGATCAGGGCCTTCTTCTTGGTCTTCTTTTGGCCACCAGAAGTGACATCAGCTCTTGTTGTCCCTTGGCCAAGGTGAGCAAGTTTTCTTGGAATTGAGAATTTTGCGTCTACAAGTCCTTCAATGTTTGCTCGAGATCCATATTACTGAAATAAACAGTAGAAAGATGAGGAAACATGTGTCAGAAAACCTGCTCATGTTATGATGCATGCAATGCGTATGCAAATGATTTCAAGGACCTTTAAGATTTTAATTTGTTTAAACAAATAAAGAACAACCATTAATTGTATTAATAAGTTCAAATGATTACAAAAGGTGCCTCTTAGGATTACAATGGAAGAAGCAAAAATAATACAAAGTAAACCTCTAGAACAAAAAGGGACTCAAGCTTCCCATGATCTTAAGGATGTGAACTTAAACTCTTCTTTTATGTACAAAACATTAAAATTGATGGAAGATGCCCCAAGAATGCAAAAGATTATAGGTCATCTCATGAATTTCCACCAACTTCATAAGGCCGTAACTGTTTCAATACTTGTTATTTTTGAGTGATTCAAGTTTCACAATGCTCTTTGGGAAGTATACTTAAAGCTAGCATCATTGAACAAAGCTCAGTTTTGGAGGAAGGCCTTATTTGAACTCAAAACATTATAGGTCACTTTTGAAGAAAAACTTAGAATTTTTCTAAGTACAAAAAGTCAGCATCTTTTTCTCAACTTTGACTCATCACAACTCCTAGATCAAGTATCCAATTGATCCCATTCTTTTCAAATTTTAAAATTTGCGACCTTATGTTTCAATTGCTTCAAGAATCATGCCCTAAGACTCCTCGAGTTGTGAATACCATTGATTCAAAGTTGGTACCTTGAAACTAACTTTTTCCTCGAAGTCAGAATTTGAAATGCACAATTCAGCTTCTAATCACTAAATTGTTGCATGTTTTTACTTCTAATCATGTTTAACAATCTTCTAGAAGTGGTTAGCACCTTGAAATGCCAATTTTGGATGAGTTTTGAGCAAAATATGAGTCACACTTTTCATGCTTGCAACTTCACATGAATTCTCTCCAAACTTCATCATTCCACACGCTTGACAATCCCATTTGCTTCCCTATAAATAGAGGGTTATATCTAACTCATTTTCTCAAGATTTTGATAGCCAATTGAACCATGTTCAGATCACACACGAACTCTGAATTTGAATTTCTGATTTCTTGATTTCTCACTCCAAAACACCAAAAGCTCCATTCAGTTAGCTTCATTGAACTTCTCTAAAGTTAACCATACTCTTACCTTCAAGAATTGTAATCTATACTTATCTACAGAAGTCCAGTTTGAGAACCATCTTTTTCTACTTCTTTCAAGTAGATTTCTTGGTCAAATCGATCCTGTTGCAACTGGATTTAAAATCAGAGTCGCCACTAATAGTTTTTATCCTAAGGAAGGGAATCTAATAGGAAACCTTAATTTGTAAATAGAGATTCTAGGTGTCGTACTTCTTTAGATGAAAGGAAGATGTTAGGCACCTTTCATATACCTTATTCGTAAGGATACTAGGTTTAGGGGGTTTAGGATTAACAATTATGTACAAAGGTTTTTTTTATAATTTTTAATAGAGGAACTCGCCACGATTTTAGTCGTATGCCAACGTATCCTCTTATGAGGAATCCGAGTCCCAATTCATAGTTCGTATGGGTTTGTGTGTTTTATAGATTTCAAACGTATTTTGAATTTTCTCGCATTTAGACTGGGTGTAAAGATAGCAGAATTTTGGACTAAATGCGCGATTAGTAAAAATATATTTGGAACCCTTTTGAAAAAAAATTGTTTATTAGATTAATTTATTGTGAAAAGAAGAGTTTAATATTTGTTGAGTATTTTTAAATATATTAATTATGAAAATTCTAATTAATGCATGATTAAAAATTTAATGCAATGATAATACTAAAATATGTACATGAATTTTTTCTAAAGAACATAATATTTAATGATAATAATAATAATATTTGGAAAATAAAATTCAAGTATTAAAAATAATTATTATTATAATTTAAAATAAAAAGAGATAAAAAAATAGTAAGAAGACATAATAATTATAATAAAATTTAGAAAATTAAATATTTTACCAGGGGGGTGCGGTTTGAACTTAGGAAGTAAAAAGGTAGGGGTGTAAATAGTGAGGGCCTGAATTCGGATATTGAATTCAGGCCCAGTTGGCCTGGAGGTACATTTTTTACTAGCGATCAAAATAGGGGGTTCGTTGAGAAACTTGGCTCAAGTTCAGATATTGAATTGGGCCCAATGGTAGGGGGTGTTACGCATGCTTTCTTAGTAAAAACAGAAAAAAAGGGTGGTGTAAAATAAATGGGCTAGGCCCAAAACATGTTTTGAGAAGGTCTTATTGGGCATGGTGCACGAAGGTGCATGGGAATACGGTGAGACTTGGCCTTATGGTCTTCTGATGATGCTCATACGAATGGGATTTGAGGGAGCATGATGTTACAATAGGCGCGCGTACACTGATTTAACACAGAATATAAGTTTTGGTTTTTTTACATTTTTATCTCATTTTAGTTCATACTAGTCTCTCTGTCATTTAAACAAGTTGTTGTACCCCAAAATTTTCCCTCTCACTTTTACTAAAGACATGCTCATTGAGATCTTCAATTGCTCAAGGTTGACCAAGAATTGACCAGACAAATTCTCCTCATAAGCAATGAACCTCTAATTAGAGTTTCACTTTTCACCAAGATGTGTGGTTTTCAAAGGCTCCAAATGATTTCCATGGTCCCTAATCTGTCTTCAAGATTTTCCATGCCAAGTTCCATGCCTTGCCCTACCAGTTTGCTCAGTCAATTGCTCAAATGTTTGAAAGTCAATTGTACTGTGTCAAAAGTCAACTGTGGCCAATATACAGTCAAACTTTAAGATTTTTGGTCAACATCAACATTTTGAAGCGATATCCATCATTTGATCAAGGGTTGATCATGATTCCTCGAGGAATACTCTTAATTTATTAAAAGTCAAGAATTGATAAATTAAGGTTTCTATAGGAGAAGTCAATTGAACTTCGACCATGCATAACTTTCACATACTTCATCCATTTTCCCCAACCAAAGCTCATTTTTAAGAGAATCCAATTCCCTACAACTTCTCTTTTATCCTCAAGTTCAAGAAATGCACCATTTGAAAGATGCAAGCTCAAACATTATAGGTCATTTTCAGAAAGTCAACAAAAGACACTTTTTGCCAAGACCTTTTACATCAAGATAAAATATTCAATTGCAAAATTGATCAAAATAGAGATTGAAGTAGACATCTCGGGATTTCGAAAAAGACCAAGATCATAATTAT
This sequence comes from Vicia faba, assembly GCA_948472305.1. Taxonomy (NCBI): domain Eukaryota; kingdom Viridiplantae; phylum Streptophyta; class Magnoliopsida; order Fabales; family Fabaceae; genus Vicia; species Vicia faba. The sequence goes on from OX451741.1 coordinate 1,115,119,339, forward strand.
TGGATAAAAATTAAGCAACTTATGGCTTGCACAAGTTGGGCAATTTTCAAGAAAATACATAAAGTCAACTTTGGGAAAATTCATTTTTCAAGCTAGTGGGCCTAACTTTTGGGCCTAAACATGTCCAAGACATGCCTAAGGACCTCTAAACACATTCATGCAAAGTCTTGATTTTTTATTTTATTTATTTGGGTTTTATTCATTTAAACTCAAGAATAATTCAAATAAATTGTAAAAATACTTGGGTTAGCACATGGATTGGTTTATTTGAAGCCCAATACAGTTGTTAACAGCCAACAAACTGCCTATTTTCATGCAAGGATAAAAAATTGGCAAGAATCTTCACTTATAGAATTTTTCAAATATGTGATCATGACTTTAAAACATAGCCTTAATGCCATGATTCTTTCCTTGTTTCCTCCTTACCTTCACTTCCTCTATTTAAGCAACATATCTGCAAGCGTTCCATACGCATATAGTACCTCAAATCACCACACCAAAATTGCAAAAAATTCCAAAACTTGTGAAATTCGAAACACATAGTGCAAGCTTCCTCGTGCCAAACAAACCTCACCACTCCATCCCTGAAGTTCCCAGGAAGCCATACCATCCCTTATCCATGCTTGAAGCTTCCTGAAATCGGCCAACCAAATCGTCTTTGTTTGGTAAAATTCATATAATTGAATCTTTCAATGCATTCAATATAAATGATTTTAATTCAAATTTTCATGTTCATGTCATCTTTCTACTTGTTTCTAACGTATTACATGAAAGAATAGGTGCTCAAACAAGGATTTGCCATGTTTAGGGCATAATCTGGATCTTGGTGTGAACTAAAGGATTAAGGCATGATCTATTAAAACTAAGGTCAGATTCGGATTCAGGAGGCGATTTTGTGTGGAATAGGCCTTTTATTATGGACTTAAAGCCTTTAAAATCGTGGATCCCATTTTCGTATGCTCGGAGAAGACGACTGGAGATCTGCTCCGACGTCTTTGACTTGTTGACTCCGTTGGGAGCAGGCGTGGAAATATCGCATGATCTTGTTGACTTGCTGACTAGGATCTGATACTTGATTCCCTTATATTGTTTTTGTTTTAATATAATAATAGTTGAGTTAAATGGTTGGGTGGTGAAAGGCGCGTGTGTTAGGCTAGAGGACCTGGGTTTGATCCCAAGCTTCAACTTTTCCATTTTTATCATGTCATATTTGCATATCAGGTACTTCAAAGCCAAGCGTACTCACCATCTAACATCATTTCATCACCATATGATCCAGATCCAAGCGCCTCAACATGCAGCTTCATGGTAGACTTTCAAGGGCTGGCAACATAGGATCCAATGCAGCTCCTGGATTCTATTTTGTTTGGCTACCCCACTTTCGTTGCCTTCGAAAAAATAGTCACATCTCTTGAAACGTGAGATATTTTAGTGGCTACCCTCCGGTTTAAAGATCATAAGTCCCTCGATGACCCTCTCGATGTTGCCTCGGTATGATCTTAAAAACCCTAGGGTAGTTACTAAAGTTTCTTGCCCAATTTCCTTTGTAACTGTATAAACGTCCTTTCAAATGTCCCTCAAACTTCCAACGACTAGGGTTACCTACTCACTAATAGTATGATAGCATTGTATAAAGGAAAATAGGAAGAGAATAACCTTTTGAGTAAAGTAGATAGTTGTTAGATACTTTCTCAAAACAAACTTTACACTTACACAAAACTTCTTTCAAAAACATTTTTCAAACACTTTGTATACGTTCTCTACCATTCCGAGAAACATTACAAAGTTCGTCGCACTAAAGCGCTTTCAAAATAATTTTCAAAAACACAAAAAGCACAAGGTATTTCAAAATGAGCTAAGCATCTAAGAGCCCGTAGATAACTACGGATGGAAAGGGTGCTAACACCTTCCCTTTCCATAATCTACCCCCTTTCTCAGAAATAATCTCGAATGGTATTTTTCTGTTCTTTTCACCCTTTCCTTTGTTGGATAAAAGAAAAGTCGGTGGTGACTCTTGCTTACCGCAACATTTGCGAATACAAATGCAAAATCAGTACAACAGTCGGTTCTTCCACCATATCATAGAACTGGCGACTCTGTTGGGGAACATATAAAAGTGGGGTTACCTTAGAGTTTGGTTCATTTGTAATTGCTTTACATTGTGTGTTTTGTATGCTTTAATTTTAAGGGCGTGTTCGGGTTGTTACTAAAATATCCTACATCGCGATCTGGGGCACCTTTTTAGGTAAGTAGCAATAAATCATGGAGGTTGTACGATGTAGACCGATATGGACGAAGTGATAGCTATGTTAGCATGATACTTTGGCTTGTACTAATGTTCCTTGAGTTAGTCAAGGATAACATTAGGCTTCCTTATAGTGTCATTAAGCTCTAACTGACCTTTAGAACCTTTAATTGACTCATCATAAGCCATTAGAAAGTAGTGAGATGGCCGACTTTGGTTCTGACCGAAGATTGGTTAATACTCGGTACTACACTCATTGAGATTGGACTTTTGGGATGTTTTGGCCGCAATACTTTAGTGCTTAAGCTAAAACAATGCCTAAAAGCAAGGTCAGTGATATGAGGCTCGTTAGAACCCGGTTACTATTACTAGGACAGGTTGAGCCAACTGAAACTTCAAGAGGGTACTTACCTTTAAAACTCATACAAGCCTTTAAACCTAAGGTCTTTGTGTGACTTGTTTATGCTTTTTATATCTGTGATTTTAAGCATAATCATAACATCATAAACATCCTAACATGCCATGTACACTAACCATTTCAAGGACTTGTGGATTTATCTCTTCCCTATTTTGTAGGTTATGGATTTAGCTCGCAGAAAAACCATACAAATCAATTTTGTAGAGATTTCTCCCAAGCTTAAAGAGTTAGTCTTAAGAGTTCCTGAGAGCTCATCATTCAACAAGAGACATGGTCACTTTCTCATTTTAGTTACTAACGGTTTTGATGAAGGTTTGAGGAGCGTCCTATTCCAGTTCTTCGATCCTAAGCACCATTGCTTCACATTTCCAGATTACCAGTTGGTGCCTACTCTGGAAGAATTCTCTAAGATACTTGGTTTGCCTATATTGGAGCAGTTACCTTTCACCAGTTTAGGACAAGATCCAACTGCTGAAGATGTTGTCATAGCCTTGCATTTGAAGCCATCTAACATTGAGTCCAATTGGGAAAGACGAAGTAGAGTTAAGGGCCTTTTTGCAAATTTTCTAATGAAGAAAGCTCAGGTATTCCTAGACGCTATGAATTACCATGCCTTTAAAGATGTCTTATCTCTCTTGATCTACGGGTTGGTGTTGTTCCCCAATTTATACCAGTTTATAGATGTCAGTGCCATCAACATCTTCCTTGCTCACAATCTGGTGCCTACATTGCTCGGGGATATTCTGCATTCACTCCATACATGTACTATGAAGAAGCGAGGAACTCTTATGTGTTGTATGCCTCTACTCTATAGGTGGTTTATTTCACACATTCCTCTGTCAGTAATGAAGAATGAGTTAGGCTTAAGATGGAACCAAAGGTTAATGTCTCTTTATCACTCTGATATCTATTGGTGTCCTCGCTCTCAAGAAGACATCTCTTTTATTGATTGATGTGGAGAATTTCCCAATGTGCCACTCCTTGGAGTTAGAGGAGGCATCACCTATAACCCTTCTTTATCCCTACGTTAGTTTGATTATGCCAAGAGGGATGGTCCTCGTGATATGCTCATCCAGGGTATTGTGTTTGACTACTCAAATGATTTGCAAGGTTATAGTCAAAGGTTCATCCGCGCTTGGGGCATGGTTAAAAAGACTGATAGTAAGACTTTAGGGCACAAGAACTCCGTCCCTTTGGAGCCTTACCTCAAATGGGTGCGAGCTCGTGCTCAAAGTCTTATGATGCTATATGCGGATGTCTTACCAGTGATCTCAGAGCCTATTATTCAAAGGGACGGGTCTCACATCATTCTTCATCTTGATATGCCGATAAACTTCGAGGAATTGCAAAGGTCTTGGATCCTACTCAAGTAAGAATGAGACACCTTTGAGAACCAATTATATGCTAGTGAGAAGAAAGTGTTGGAATTGATGATACAGCTTCATGAAGAGCGGGTTCTTAATGCTTACATTAATACCAAAAAGAAAGCGTCCATGGGAGACCTAGGAATTTTGGAAGTTTCTTTTTAATTGTCATTTATTTGTAACTTTTGCTTCAGTTGAACCTACTAATAAAAGTCTTTTGCTTCTTTTTTATTTAAAAGAGTTTAAATCTTATAAGGTCCTTGAAAACATTGCATAAGCATATCACACATATCATTACATAAGCAGGTATTTCAAGGGCAGGTTTCTTATCTTTTTGTTGTTTATTTCGGCAAAAAGAAATGGCTCTCGAACAGGATATTAAGGACCTTCAAGCCCAAAATTCTCAATTCCAGCAGATGTTCCTTACTATGGCTAAGGCACAAGAAGACCTGAAGGCTCTTATTCTCAAAGACAATAGGAAAAAGACAAAGAAACCAGTGGGTGTCCTGAATATGGGAAGGAGATTCAGAGGACTAACATAGCGAGCTCTAGAATTCACAACTCCGTTAAATGAGGGAGACAATCAGGAAGAGAAGCCAAAAGAAGAAGACCACGATCGAGAGATCGATGAAGAAGAGGCTGATTATGCTGAATAGCAGTATCCTCCTGTTGATGACAAATACAAACAGCTGGAGGATCGTCTCAATGAAATGGAAATTTAAAGAGTACATATTCTGGATTTTGAAGAGTTAGGGATGGTTTCTGGAGTGGTCATTCCACAGAAACTCAAGGTTCATGTGTTTGCTAAATATGATGGGGTTTCATGTCCTAAGCTGCATCTGAGGTCTTATGTCAGGAAGATCCAACCTCACACCGCTGATAGGAATTTGTGGGTGCATTTCTTCTAGGAAATTTTATCGAGGACTCAATTCGAATGGTTCTATCAGCTGGAGGGAACTAATATCTGCAACTGGGATGATTTGGCTGCTGCTTTCTACAAGTAGTACCAATACAATGCTGGACTTGCTCCAACCCATACTTAACTTCAAAACATGTATATGGGTTCTAGCGAGGGCTTCAAAGATTATGCCCAAAAGTGGAGAGACCTTGCAGGAAGATTCCAGCCTCCTCTGTCTGATAGAAAGTTGGTATATATGTTCTTGGGTACTTTGACTGGTCCATTTTTCAACCACTTGATTGGAAGCTCTTCAGCCGGGTTTACTGAGCTGATATTGACTGGTGAACAAGTAGAAGCTGGTATCAAGAGCGGTAAGATTCAGAGAGATGCATCTTCAAGTACAGTGAAGAAACCATTCTTTGGGAAGAAAGAAGTAAGTGTTGCCTACGGTCATAGGAATCAAAGAAAAGCTAAACACCGTCCAACAGCAAGAGCTATGATGATCTCCAACCCTGCGCCAAATTAACAACAAAATAATCAGCGCAGGTCGGATGTGCCCAGAAGACAGTTCACCCGGCTTAACATGTCCTTATCTCAGGTTTTGCCACACTTATTGAAGTATAATCTGGTAACTCTGAGGGAGGCTCCTAAAAATCCAAATACTACATCTCCTTGTTATAATCCAAATGCTCGATGTGCCTACCACTCTAACAGTCTGGGGCACGATACGAATGATTGTTGGGATCTGAAGAACAAAGTGCAAGACCTTATTAATGCAAAGGAGGTCGAATTTGATCCTCCTGAGACTCCCAATGTCATAATTGCACCAATGCCCAAGCATGACCCGGGAGTCAGTGCTATTGATGTTATTTCCGCCACAAAAGATGCTGACAGTAATTACAACCTGGACAATTGGGTCTTCCCAACTATCAACGGTGGACTCAACAATTGGAGGGTTGGAGACTTTGTTCCCATTACTTTCATCCAAGAGTAATTGTCCTTTTTGTTTTTTTGGATATGTAATATTTGAACAATATAAACTCTAAAGCCTTGTGTCTTACCCGAGGTACAATGGTCTATTTGTGAGGGTTATCATTTCACTTTCATATGTCTTAAATAAATCATTGGACGTTTTGAATAAAAAATTTATGCACTCTATCTTTCTTTTCTGCTTTTACTTTATCAAAATAGCTATGCTCTCTTACACACACCCACATATCAAACTGCAGATCCACATTCACTCTGGATCCCATTGATAATGGTTCTACTATTGAGAATTATGACTTTGAAAATCCGATCTACCAAGCCGAGGACGAAGGTGAGGAAGATTTTTAGGTATTAGGAGAACTTGCTAGACTGTTACAACAAGAGGAAAGAGAAATACAGCCTCATGAAGAGCCAGTTGAGACAATAAACTTGGGTACTAAAGAAGATAAAAAGGAAGTTAAGATAGGTTCCAACTTGGAGCATAGTGTCAAATAACGGTTAATTCAGATGTTACATGACTACTTGAGATCTTTGCCTGGTCATACAAAGACATGTCGGGGCTGGACACTGATATTGTGGTTCACCGTCTACCAACGAAAGAAGAATTCCCTCTAGTGAAGCAAAAGGTTCATCGTATGCGTCCTGAGATGTCAGAAAAGGTCAAGGATGAAGTTATGAAACAGTTCAATACCGGGTTCTTAGTTGTTAATTCTTATCCATAATGGGTTGCTAATGTCGTTCTTGTACCTAAGAAGGACAGTAGAGTACGTATGTGTGTGGATTATAGAGATTTGAATAGGGCGAGCCCCAATGATGACTTTCTGCTTCCCCATATTGATGTCTTGGTTGACAACACCGCAAAACATAAGCTATTATCCTTCATGGATGGTTTCTCCTGGTATAAACAGATTAAAATGGCACCTGAAGATATGGAGAAAACAACCTTCTTCATACAGTGGGGAACTTTGTGCTATAAAGTTATGCCATTTGGGTTGAAGAACGCCGACGTAACCTATCAGCGTGCTATGGTAGTTTTGTTTCACAATATGGTCCATCATGAGATATAGGTATATGTCAATGATATGATAGTCAGGTCTCAAAATGAAGAAGAGCACCTTGATCACCTGCAAAAGCTGTTTGAAAGGCTGAAGAAGTACAAGCTAAGACTGAACCAGAACAAGTGCACCTTTGGAGTAAGATCTGGTAAGCTCCTAGGTTTCGTTGTAAATGGCAAAGGTATTGAAGTAGACCCTACAAAGGTTAAAGCTATACAAGAAATGCCAACTCCCACATTTAGAAGGGGGTTATGGGATTCTTGGGACGTCTAAACTACATTGCCAGATTCATCTCCCATCTAACCGATACTTGTGAGCCAATCTTCAAATTACTGAAGAAAGATCAAGTAGTGAAGTGGAATGATGACTGCCAGTCTTCCTTTGACAAAATCAAGTAATATCTTCAAGAGCCTTCAATTTTGATGTCGTCGGTTGAAGGAAGACCTCTGATCATGTACTTAACAGTATTAGAGAATTCAATGGGTGTGTGTGTTGGGGAAGCATGATGAGTCTGGTCGAAAGGAGCATGTAATATACTACCTCAGCAAAAAGTTTACCAACTGTGAAACAAGATACTCACTACTTGAGAAAACTTGTTGCGCTTTGGCATAGGCTGCTCGCCGACTGAGAAAGTATATGTTGACCCACACTACCTTGTTGATATTTAAAATGGATCCTATCAAATACATCTTTGAGAAGCCCGCTCTCTCCGGAGGAATAGCAAGATGGCAAATGCTCCTGAACGAATATGATATTCAGTACACAACCCAGAAAGCAATCATTTGAAGTGTATTAGCTGATCATTTGGCTCATCAGGTTATGGACGACTACCAATCCATGAATTTTGAGTTCTCAGACGAGAATATCATGTTAGTGACTGATTCTGAGGAACCTAGATTGGATGAAGGACCTGAAAAAGGATCCCGATGGACTATGGTTTTTGACGGAGCTTGCAACGCACTTAGCAATGGCATCGGTGTTGTGATCATATCTCCCGAAGGTTGTCATACTCCTTTCACTGACGGGCTATGTTTCAATTGTACCAACAATATGGCTGAATATGAAGCATGCATTATGGATCTCAAAGCTGCTATTGACTTGAGAATCAAATTCTTGAGGGTATTTGGAGACTCGGCCCTAGTAATTAGTCAAATTAAATGAGAATGGGACACGAAGCATCCTAATATCATCCCTTATCAAGAGTGTTGTACCCCAATATTTGCCCTCCCATATTCCTCAAGATTTGTCAAGAATGATCTTCAAATTGCTCAAAATGGCTCAAGGGTTGTACAGTCAAAATACCTCCTAAGGCAGTCAATTCAAAATTAGGGTTTTGGTTCTTTCAAGGAGTATGGGGTTCTAAATGGTTCAATCAAGTCTCATAGGCCTATATACATTCTCAAGCACCTACATGCCAAGTTTCAAGACTCACAGTGCCAATTTGCACAGTCAAAAGCTCCATTGGATCTACAGTCAACTGCAAGGGCAAAATGTTCATTTTGCAGTCAAAAGTCAGATTTTTTGTCAACACTCTCATTTTTAAGGATAATTCATCATTTGATCAAGGGTTGATCATGATTCATCAAGGATTGCTCAAAATTCATCAAGATTCAAAAATTGCTAAATTAGGGTTTTGCAGGAAAAGTCAACTCAACTTTGACCAGGCATAACTTTCTCATACTTTATGAGAAATGACCCATCCAAAGCTCATTGTGAAGAGGATGCAATTTCCTACAATCCATATTCACACCCCAAGATCATAAAATGAACTCACAAGAAGTTACAAATTTGGACATTATAGGTCATTTTTGAAAGTCAACAAAAACACCTTTTTTGCCAAAGCTTATAACTTGAGAATGGAAGATCAAAATGTGATAATACCAAAAGGGTTGATTATATGACATCTCAAGGTTTCTAAAAAGTCCAAGAACACCTCCAAAAGATCAAAATTGAGCAAGTTGTGCATTAGAGAAGTTGGGAAATTTTCATGAATTTGCAAAAGTCAACTATCCTCAAAACCTCAATTTTTGACAAAAGGGCCCACTTTTTTCCACTTGATTTAGTCTTGTCATGCCACACACGTGTCCCATGTCTAATTTCATGACCAAACATTTATTTTTCTATTTTATTTAATTTTTATTGATTTAATTCATTTTAAATCTATAATAATTCAAATAAAATCTAAAAATCAATGGAATAGTATCTTTGTGATTTGTACAGCTTTCATATATCGTGTGACAACCAACCAATTCGTGCTAAGGTTTATTTGTGCATAAAATCTTAGATTTGGCCATATTTGGAAAGGTTAACAATGGTGATAAAGTGAAAACCTAATTCTTGAATATACATGGATAAAAGCCCAAATTTTGACCTAGACTGATTGCCTTATATGCAAGCAAGCCTCCTAAACCTAATTCACGACCTAAGAATTGCTAAAACGGCCAGAACGAATTGCAAAAAATCCTTGAAAAAGTGTGAGATCAAGAACGATATTGGAGGCGTTTTCAGACGAAAAGAAGAACGTAGCTCTCTAGCCTGATACCCTGTGAAGCAAAAGCAACCAGAACCGGACCTTAAGACTCCCTGAATAGCGCTGTAAGTCCTCGCGAACTGGCCTCTGAACATGGAATCGTGATCTACTATTCTTGCACTTTTTCTTCAAAACATTGGCATATTCATGTTTCTTGTTTGATTTCTAACATAATTGCAATATTCAATTTTGTTTTTATGCCCTGTATCGTGATGCCCGATTCTAGGGTTCATATGCTTGCTTTTTAGGTGTTTTTGATACAGGGAAAATTGGCCATAATAATTGGTATAGGAGTGATCAGGAGTCAGAGACGAGATCATCCATGGCCTTAGATGGCATTTTCATAACCTAGGGTGGATTTTAGGGATGAGCCACAGATTTTGATGCGGAATCAAATCCGCAGGAAAAAAATACAGAGTTTGGGGAAGAAGACGACCACATGTCGCTCTCCCACTGGCCTATTTGAAAAGCGCGCTTTTTATTTTTTATTTACAGCGTTTTAATTGTTTTCATATATAATAGTTTCATCTTATTATGATAACAAAGAAACGCGCTAGTTGAGTTGGCAAGCAGGTGGATGGAAAAGCTATTGGGACCTGGGTTCGAATCCCAGGTCCCCCAAACGTTTATTTGATTTTTCTCTTCAGGTGTTCCCATGCAATGCCCAGAAGGTGGTCTACCGTGTGCGTCCAATTTCCAAGCGCCAGATGGCCAGCAAATTAAATCCAATGGCCAAAGCTGAGTATCCACCATGCTCTACAGTCAACGCATACACATGGAAGTGGAGAAGTCAACAAAGGCCATGACGTTTTGGGCTTCAGAATTGTCAAATACACCTCTAAACTGGGCCCAGACCCCCTGAGTTTGCCTTTTATTTTTTCTTTCATTATATTTTTTTATTTTACTTATTTAATTTTATCATTTAATTAACTACTAACTAAAATAATTAATATTTTCTTAATAAAATACAGAAAACATAAAAAAAATAATATTTTTATTTATTAAATTTAATTAGTTTATTTTTGTAAATAAATAAATAATTAATTAATTTAGTTTTAATTAGGTTAATTTTAACTTTTTTGCAATAAATTTAAAATTAATGTAGAATTAGGGTTCTTGACAATTTTAATCATCATTGTTTTTATTTCCTTAAATATTCTAAAAAACCAAAAAATATTTCTTTTTATTAATTAATTAGTTTAGGTTTAATTAAATGCAAGAAATAAAAAAAAATCTCTTTCTTTCCTAAAAAGGGTCAAAACCCTAAAAACTCTCCGATTTAATTTTTTTCTCGCGCGTGTGATTTTTTGATTCATATCTTGATCATATAATTGTATTTGCTACAAGGATGTAATAGCTTTAACTTAGGACCTTTTTATCGCTTTTATTTAATTTTCCGCATTTACTTTTCAAGGGTTTGTTTTTGGCGATGTAAATACCTGACGCCTTGTAATAGCGTAGTTTTATTTTCTGCAACTATTAACTGCTAGATGTATGCTAACTAGGCTATGCATGTCAAGATATCCCTTAATTTAAAATCAATCGTAGCTCACCATAACATGTACAAAGATAACATAACTGAAACCTGACACACTCGCACATGCCACTCCTAGGATACGCCTCACTTGGTTGCCTCGACGTGGTCATTGAGTATAGGGTGTTTTAGAGGTCGCCCTCCTGTCTAAAGATCATAAGTTTCCTCGAAACGGTTGCCTCGATATAAAAATGATCTAAGACATTAGGGTTACTGCTAAGGCGTCCTACCATTGCTTTAGTGACCACATGTCCCTAAAATTGAATTGACCCGAAAACTCCAACGACGGTGCTACCTACTTCTCAATAGTGGGATAGCACTGTCTAAAGGACATTTACACAGCTTAATTCTCTTTGAGTAGGTAGAAGTTCTCAGGTACTTGCTCTTTCAAAACAAATCAAACTTTTCGCACTTACACTTTTTAAACAAAGTTTTCAACGACACTTCATACACTCTTGAGGACAGAAACAAGAGTTAAATCAAAGTTTTCAAACAAAACTTTTCAAAACCCACAAACACAAGAAAAGCAAAACTTTTTGAAAACATAGTGAGCAAGTACCTAAGAGCCCGTGGATAACCACTGATAGAAAGGGTGCTAATACCTTCCCTTTCTATAATCTACCTCCCGAACCCGAGAAACATCTCGAAAAGGAATTTTGCTGTGCTTTTGTCCTTTCCTTGTTGGATTAAATAAAAGACAATGGAGACTCTTGCTTACCGCGACATTTTGCAAAAATAAACGCAAACGCGAACCAGCATTCCAAAACAATCAGTTCTATTTCCACCGATCACAGAACTGGCGACTCTGCTGGGGAATTTATAAGTGAGGTGTACCTTAGGATTAGATCACTTGTGTTTTCAAATTGTACTGCTTTGTATACTTTAAACTTTGTGGGCTTGTATCGGAGTTTTATAGATCCTAACCCGGATCTGGGGGTACCCTTTTTTAGGTAAGTAGCAATAAACTGTGAGGGATCTGTCCAGCGTAGACCGACACGGATGAAGCAATAGCTACATTGGTGTGACACCTTGGTCTGTATCGATATCCCTTGTGTTGGAACGAGGAGAATATGGGTCTTTTGAGGAGTCATTAAGCACCAACTGACCTTAGAACCTTAAATCGACCAACTTGGCCATAGAACAGTAGCAGTATGCTACACTCATTGAGACTAAACTCTCGCGACGGTTCCGGCTGCAAGAAAAGGTTGTCAAACTGGAATTATGACCGATTGAGGGTAGTCAGTGATATTGAGATCCTCTAGAACCCGGTTACTATTTTTAGGACAGGTTTTAACCAACTGAAACTGAAAGAGGGTAGTACCTAAAACTTCATGCCAGCCTGAAATCTAAGGGCTCTCTTGTGTGACTTGTGTGCCTTTACCATGTTTGCCTTTTGTGAATACTTGTGGTGTGCCTTTACCATGACATCATAACATCATAACATTGCATACATCCTGCATAAGGACTAACCCATTTCAAAGACAAGAAGGTTTCATCTTTGCTCTATTTTGTAGGACATCATGATGCCCATGAGTAGGAATACTATTCGGCTCAACTTTGTTCAACCACCTACTTTGCTTAAATAATTGGTTGAAAGGATTCCAAACACTACTTTCTTCATCAGGAAGCATGGTTCTCTTCTCGGTTTAGTCACTTTAAAGTGGGACCAACAACTGATGAGTGTCCTAGTCCAGTTTTATGATTCGTTATACCATTGCTTCACCTTTCAAGACTTCCAGTTGGTCCCTACCCTGGAAGAATTCTTTGAGTTGCTTGGTATCTCTATTCTGGAGCAGACTCCATTCACTGGTTGGGAAAAGGCTCTCAGGCCTGAAGAGATTGCTGCAGCCCTTCACTTGACCAAAGAGGAGGTAATGGCTAACTGGGAGACTAGAAGTGGAGTTAAGGGTTTTTTGGCTAAGTTTCTGGTTGGCAAAGCTAATTGTTTCTGGAATGACTTAGACTTCAAGGCGTACGAGGACATCCTGGCTCTCTTAATCTATGGTCTGGTATTGTTTCCAAATCCCGACACCTTTGTTGATGTTAATGCCATAAGGATCTTCATCTCTCAGAATCCTGTACCCACTCTCTTGGGTGATATCCTTTATCAGCTCTATACTCGTACTGCCCGAAGACGGGGAACCTTGATGTGTTGTGCTCCTTTATTGGCGAGGTGGTTTATTTTGCACATCCCTAAGTTCGTGCTGAAGAACAAAGAAGGAAGGGGCTGGGCTCATAGGATAATGTCTCTTACTGATAAAGACATTATTTGGACTCTCAGAGGCTTAGATGAGGTGGCCGTCATTGATCGTTGTGGAGAGTATCCTAATGTTCCATTGATCAGAACCCGTGGAGGAATCTCTTATAACCCATGTTTAGCTCTACATCAGTTTGGAAGAGCCAGAAGAGAAGGGCCTCATGAGATGTTGATACCTCATATCGTCTTTGATTTTCAGGTAGATAGCGACGAGTTGCGTCGTAGATTCATCAGGGCTTGGGATAGAGTTCACAAAGCTGACCCATATGAGTTGGGACCAAAGACTTCTCTACCAATGGAGTCATACTTCAGATGGGTCCGCATTCGTGCCCAGAAGTTAGGTATGCCCTACGAAGCTGTCAGGCCTATTACTCTTGAAGTTGCTGATAAAGACGGGGTTCATCCAACTATTCTCCATCCTCATACGCCCACTGATGTTGGCACACTGAAGAGGTCTTGGGCACAACTACAGGAAGAACGAGATTCTTATTGGGAAAGGTTCAATGAAAAAGAACAGAAGATCCAGAATCTGACTAAGCAATTGGAGAACGAACGAATCCTGAATGATTATATCCGCACTGAGAAGAAGAGGCCATGGGAGCATTGATGGACCTTTGTTGATTTATTTTGTGGTTTTATTTACTTTTCAGTATTTCCATTCTTGTAACGCCTAAGGGAAATTTGTTGAACAATTTAAGTTCCGAAGTTAAATCTAATAAAGTGTGTTTCCTTTTTTGTCTACAAATTTGAATCCCGATTGTCTTTGAAAACATAAATCATACGCATTTCATTTCATCATGTGCATAACAGGTACCCCTTTTACAGGTCACTTATCTTCTTCGCTGTTTATTTCAGCAATCATCATGTCTACTGAACCTTCCACTGAGCAAGCTATCAAGGCCCTCCAGGCCCAGAATGCCCAGTTTCAAGAGTTGGTTATGAGCCTAGCCCAGGGTCAACAGGATTTGAAGACTCTGATTCTGAAAGAGAGGAAGAAGAAGAAGAAGAGGACCATCCTGTTCAACACTGGACGCAGGTTTGGAAATGGACTGCAGAATGAGGTTGATCTGACTACCTCATCTGTAGGGAAAGACAGTCCACAAGAGAGAAGGGTTCCTAGCCCCATGGTCTCCGACAACGAGACGGATTATGATGAAGAACAGTATCCTCCTGCTGAGGATAGGTATAAACAATTGGAGGACCGCTTGAGCACTATGGAGATACAGAATGTGCCCGGGTTGGACTTCGGAGATCTAGGTTTATCCTCTGGGGTGGTGATTCCCCATAAGTTCAAGGCACCTGCCTTCACCAAATATGACGGAGCTTCTTGTCCAAAGCTGCACCTTCGGTCGTATGTAAGGAAGATCCAGCCTTACACAGACGATAAGAATTTGTGGATCCATTTCTTTCAGGACAGTCTTTCAGGGACTCAACTTGAGTGGTTCTATCAGCTGGATGGAGCCAGTATCCGTAACTGGGAAGATTTGGCTACTGCGTTCTATAAGCAGTATCAATATAATTCGGACCTTGCTCCTACGCGTACCCAACTCCAGGGTATGTCAATAGGGACAGGTGAAGGATTTAAAGAGTATGCTCAAAAGTGGAGAGACCTTGCCGGAAGGGTGCAGCCACCTCTAACTGATCGTGAGCTTGTTGATATGTTCTTGGGGACCCTGTCTGGCCCATTCTTTAACCATTTTATTGGAAATTCTTCAGTCGGGTTTACAGACCTTATCTTGACTGGTGAGAGGATTGAAGCTGGTATCAAGGTCGGGAAGATACAGAAGGGTGCCTCATCGAGCACTGAGAAGGAACCATTCAAGAAAGAATCTAGTGTTGTCTACGGTTCAAGGAGACAGAATAGATCTGAACACCGCCAAGCTGTCAACGCGGTGGTTATTTCAAAACCTGCTGGTGCTCCTGAGCATCACAACCAACAAAGGGGTGAGAGACCTCGGAGGAAATTCACTCGCCTCAGCATGACCTTGTCCTAGATATTGCCGCAGTTACTGACAACCAATCTGGTGACTCTAAAAGAGGCTCCTAAGATTTCAAACACAACATCCCCAAAGTACAATCCTAACGCCCGCTGCGCTTATCACTCTGACAGCCCGGGGCATAATACGGATGATTGTTGGGCTTTGAAGAATAAGGTTCAGGACCTGATCGATGCAAAGGAGATTGAGTTCGAGGCACCCGAGAGGCCTAATGTTGTGAATGCTCCCATGCCCAAACATGGAGTAAATGTTGTAGAGGAAGACTTGTTTGTAGCCTCTGTGGATGATATTGTCACCCCGCTGATGACCGTCAAGAGGAACCTGTTGCTAGCCGGTTTATTTCCGGGATGTAGTGAAGGTTGCCGTCTGTGTTCTGTTTCATCTACTGGTTGTCCATCTTTGAAGTCAGGCATCCATAACCTGATGGATAATAAGGAAATCCTGTTTGAGAAGATTGTTGTTCCTGCCACTCCTACTGAAGAAGTTTCCATTGTTACCATTTTCAACAATTCTCCCAAGGCTCCCTCGAGGAAGCCTATCAGAATTACGCCTGTTCAGAAGATTGCACCCATAATCATCACTGTTCCAGGGCCTATTCCCTACACCTCTGACAAAGTTGTCCCTTGGCACTATGGGGCAGATGTTTATGTGCTTGGAGTTAAGCAATAGTTCGATACTAATACCGGCGTCAGCAACATTACCGGGCCTGCTAAAGTCACCCGCAACGGTAGACTTTTCTCACCTGATATTGCGCCACCAACTGTCCGAAAACCTATTGTCATTTCACCTGCAAATGTACCCACTTCCCTTCCTGATCAAGTTCTTAGTTCTACCCCTGTCGCCGAGTCATCTGACGCTCGGGGCAAAGGGATAGCCACTGGTATGCCTACCCAGACGGAGGCGCCAAAGACAACCACTGTTGAAGCTTCCAAACAAGAGATGGAAGAGATCCTGAAGATTATTAAGAAGAGTGATTATAATGTAGTTGAGCAGCTGGGGCAAACCCCATCCAAGATTTCTATGTTATCACTGTTGTTGTGTTCAGAGGCCCATGCCAAGGCTCTAATTACCTTCCTGAAGATGGCCCACGTGCCACAAGAGACATCAGCTGATCAGTTCACCGATTGTGTGGCCAACTTAACTGCTGATAATGGTTTGGGTTTCTCCGACGCTGATCTGACGGCTAAAGGAAAAAACCATAACGATGCCCTGCATGTCTCCATTGAATGCAGGGGCACTACTCTTGCACATGTGTTGGTTGACACTGGTTCCTCATTGAACGTCTTGCCCAAGAAAGCTCTAGACAGGTTGGATTGCGAAGGGTTGGAGCTAAAGCCAAGTAACATTGTTGTCTGGGCCTTTGATGGGTCTAAAAGGATGGTGCATGGTGAAGTCGACATTCCAATTAGAGTTGGCTCTCAGGTCTTTGATTCTAAATTCTATGTGATGGACATTCGACCGTCCTATTCTTGTTTGCTGGATCGTCCATGGATCCATAAAGCTGGAGCGGTGACCTCCACACTCCATCAGAAGCTGAAGTACCCAGTCAGAGGGAAGATTGTGACAGTTCAAGGGGAGGAGGAATACATGGTTAGCCACCTCAACTCGTTCTGGTACATAGAGATGGATGGGGAGTTCATTGAGACCCCATTTCAACACTTTGAAGAGATTCCTCAGACACTAGCATCAGCTGAGACTGTGGTTGAAGATTCTCCTTTGAAGATGGCTTCCTTAAAGGATTCCCGGGCTGTTATTGAGAAGGGTGAGTATGCAAACTGGGGCCGACTTCCTGATTTCACTCATAAGACTGACAAGTTTGGTTTTGGTTTCACTGCAGAAGCTCAGAGGGCTGCTCGTAGTGAAAGGATGGGAAGACCTCCTGTGTTCATCAGCAACTCAGGAGTAAATGCCATCGAAGATGACATGGAGGAATCCGAATTCGACAGCTGGATCTACCCTACAACCAACGGTGGACCAAACAACTGGACGACAAAGGACTTCGTCCCTATTACTTTTGTTACCCAGTAATGAACTCTTTTGTTTTGAATTTGTAACAGACAATATTGTGAAACTTTATGGCCCGGTGTCTTACCCGGGGCACCGTGGCTTCATTTGTGAGGGCTTTTGTGTGCCATTTTCATATATCATTAATAAAAGCATTGGACGTTTTTTGCATTTCAAATCTTGTGCTCGTTGTCTTTCTTTATTATATATTGCAAAACAGCTATTTACACACACTTACATATACAGGTCCCAATCCACTCTGGATCTCACTGGTAACGACTCTGCTACTGCCAGTTATGACTTCGAAAATACGATCAACTTAGCCGAAGACGAAGGTGAGGATGATTGCGAAGTGCCGGGCGAGCTTACAAGATTGCTACTTCAAGAAGATAGGGCCATTCAGCCACATGAAGAGCTAGTGGAAACGGTAAATCTGGGTACTGAGACAGACATGAAGAAAGTCAAGATCGGTGCAAATCTGGAGCTTAGTGTGAAACAGCGGTTGATTTAAATGCTGCATGACTATGTGGAAATATTTTCCTGGTCTTACGAAGATATGCCTGGGTTGGATACCGACATTGTGGTTCATCACCTTCCTACCAAGGAAGAATGCCCTCCGGTAAAACAGAAGGTTCGCCGCATGCGCCTAGAGATGTCCGAGAAAATCAAGGCAGAGGTTATGAAGCAATTTGACGCCGGTTTTCTAGCAGTAACTTCTTACCCTCAGTGGGTCGCCAATGTGGTTCCAGTGCCGAAGAAAGATGGTAAGGTCCGAATGTGTGTTGACTACAGGGATTTGAACAGGGCGAGCCCTAAGGACGACTTCCCTCTGCCTCACATCGACGTTCTGGTTGACAACACTGCTCAGCATAAGATATTCTCCTTCATGGACGGTTTCTCCGGTTATGATCAGATAAAGATGGCTCCCGAAGACATGGAGAAGACCACCTTTGTTACTCAGTGGGGTACCTTTTGCTACAAGGTCATGCCTTTTGGGTTGAAAAATGCTGGGGCAACGTATCAGCGTGCCATGGTTGCTCTGTTTCATGATATGATCCATCATGAGATCGAAGTATACGTTGACGATATGATTGCAAAGTCCCAAACTGAGGAGGAACACCTTGACCATTTACAGAAGTTGTTTGACCGGTTGAAGTTGTACAAGCTGAGATTAAACCCGAACAAGTGCACCTTCGGAGTGAGATCTGGTAAACTACTAGGTTTCGTTGTAAGCGACAAAGGTATTCAAGTGGACCCTGCCAAAGTGAAAGCCATACAAGAGATGCCATCTCCCAAGACAGAGAAAGAAGTCAGAGGCTTTCTAGGACGGCTAAACTACATTGCCCGATTCATCTCGCACCTAACTGCTACCTGTGAACCAATCTTCAAGCTACTGAAGAAAGATCAAGTAGTACGTTGGAACGATGAATGTCAGGCCGCTTTCGAAAGAATCAAAGAGTATCTCCAAGAGCCACCCATTCTTATGCCACTGGTTGAAGGGAGACCTCTAATCTTATACTTGACAGTACTTGACAACTCAATGGGATGTGTGCTGGGTCAGCATGACGAGTCTGGCCGAAAAGAGCACGCTATTTATTACCTTAGCAAAAAGTTTACCGACTGTGAGACCTGATACTCACTGCTTGAGAAAACTTGCTGCGCTTTGGTATGGGCTGCTCGCCGGCTAAGACAGTACATGTTGACTCACACTACTCTGTTGATTTCAAAAATGGACCCAATCAAGTATATCTTCGAAAAGCCTGCCTTGTCCGGAAGAATAGCAAGATGGCAGATGATCTTGACTGAATACGACATCCAGTACACAACTCAAAAAGCAATCAAGGGAAGTGTGTTGGCAGACCACTTGGCACATCGGGAAGTGGATGATTACCAGTCTATGAACTTTGAATTTCCAGACGAGAATATCATGGTAGTAACTGATTGTGAAATACCTGGACCGGATGAAGGACCTGAGGAAGGATCCCGATGGTCTATGCACTTTGACGGAGCCTCAAACGCTTTGGGTAATGGCATTGGCGCTGTGATCATATCTCCTAAAGGCTCTCAAACTCCGCTCACCGCCCGACTATGTTTTAACTGCACCAACAACATGGCGGAGTATGAAGCATGCATCATGGGTCTTCGAGCTGCAATTGACCTAAGGATCAAGTTTCTGAGTGTCTTCGGAGATTCCGCTCTCGTGATCAGTTAGATCAAAGGCGAGTGGGATACGAAACACCCAAATCTTATTCCTTACAAGGAGTATGTGTTGACGTTTCTTCCCCATTTCGAGGAGATAACCTTTGAACATTTCCCAATAGAGGAGAATCAGTTGGCGGACGCGCTAGCTACGATGGCTTCTATGTTCAAAGTCAAATGGGAAAACGAGGCTCCCCGGATCATTATTTGGAAATTGGATGAACCTGCAAATTGTTGTGATCT
Organism: Vicia faba; assembly: GCA_948472305.1. NCBI lineage: Eukaryota > Viridiplantae > Streptophyta > Magnoliopsida > Fabales > Fabaceae > Vicia > Vicia faba. The sequence continues at coordinate 1,115,139,070 of OX451741.1, forward strand.
CGAGATCGAAGAGGTAACAGAAAAACCTTGGTATCATGAAGTGAAGAGGTACCTTGAAGCTCAAGAATACCCCGATGGTGCATCTGTTAATGACAAGAAGTTTCTGAGAAGATTCGCGGCAAAGTTCTTCATCAGCAATGGCATTCTTTACAAACGAAACCCTGATTCAACCTTACTGCGTTGTGTGGATAAGATTGAAGCAGAAAGGATCATGGTAGAGCTGCATGAAGGTACCTTCGGAACGCATTCCAGTGGACATACCATGGCAAAGAAAATCCTTTGGGCAGGATATTACTGGTCCACAATGGAAGCCGACTGTTATCAGCATTCTCGGACATGTCACAAGTGCCAGATCTATGCTGATAAGGTGCATATTCCTCCAGTTTCTTTGAATGTCTTGACAGCACCTTGGCCTTTTGCAATGTGGGGCATTGATATGATCGGAAAGATCATACCTACGGCATCCAACGGGCATCGCTTCATCCTGGTAGCGATTGATTACTTTACGAAGTGGGTTGAAGCAGCTTCCTTTGCCACCGTAACCAAGAACGTCGTGGCACGATTCATTTGGCATAACCTGATCTGTCGATACGGTGTACCAGAGAGGATCATTACGGATAATGGTACCAATCTTAACAACAAGATGATCACTGAGCTCTGCGAGCAATTCAAGATACAGCATCATAATTCTTCTCCTTACCGGCCGAAGATGAATGGGGCTGTAGAAGCAGCTAATAAAAACATTAAGAAGATTGTGCAGAAGATGACAGTGACATACAAAGATTGGCACGAGATGTTACCATTTGCTCTTCATGGGTACCGTACCTCAGCGCGGACGTCAACAGGGGCAACACCCTATTCCTTGGTATATGGCATGGAGGCAGTCCTGCCCATTGAAGTTCAGATACCCTCTCTCCGGATCATGAAGGATGCGGGTTTAAGTGAAGATGACTGGATCCAGACCCGGCTTGATCAACTGAACCTAATCGACGAAAAGAGACTCACTGCTATTTGTCATGGTCAGACGTACCAAAAACGGATGATCAAGGCATTTAACAAGAAAGTCAGACGACAAGAGTATCGAGTCGGAGACCTGGTAATCAAGCGCATTATTCTACCTCAAGGTGATCCCAGGGGCAAATGGACCCCTACGTATGAAGGGCCATTTGTGGTTAAGAATATCTTCTCAGGAGGAGCAATGATTCTAACCACCATGGACGGTGACGACCTTCCTCACCCCGCCAATGCAGACATAGTGAAAAGATACTATGCATAATTAAAGACCCGCTAGGTCGACTGGCCTAGGCAAAAATAAGGGCTTCCCGGCGAACCAAAAGGGTTCGGGCAAAAATAAGGGATGAAAATAAAAAAATATGTACACCCGACAAGTCGAAAACCTGAAAAGGCGGCTTGGGCAAAAATGGGTATCCCGGTGGACTGAAAACCCGAAAGGGCGGTCCAGGAAAAAGTCAGGGATAAGCGTAATACTATGTCTCATTGGATCACCTCGCATCCAGACTTTGGTATCAACTATCAGGCTCGGGCGGCGCCAATCAATCAGATTCATCGCCAACTAAGCAGCAAAGTGATGAGATGCTTGAAGACATAAAGGCGATAGCAGAGTTGGATCCCAATGGGATTATTAACATAGCTGTTTTGTTTCCTTTTTACAAAATGTATAAATCCTATTTGTTTGACGGCGTTCTCTTACTAGGACGTCAGCCTCTTGTACAAAAGCGCCTATTTACGGGCAAACTTCTAAATCAATACAAGTTCATTTTTCAGACAAATTGCAAATTGTTTTTTCCTTTATATGTTTTGTTTTGCAAAGAACGTCCAATGTTCATTTTTGATATATGCATTTGACATTAATTGCTGCTCATAAATATTTTCATTCGAAACAAAGGACTAATTATGGGTGATATCAGAAGTAGGGGCAATAAGAATTGTCTAAGCGGTCTAGTTGCTCTGTCCACCAAGGTACCAAGGTAGGTTTGGCTGACGAATATGACCAAGATACCTTCACTCCCCGCAGAGTAAGACAGTAATGGTAGCTCTCCCCATTGAGACCTGCAACCATGGACAAATCAGCAATACTCTCCCCCAAGCAGAGTTAGTCTACCATCAACCCTAAAAAAGTTGGGTATCCCCAGTAGGTCTTAATATTCCCCAGTGGAGTATACAGATATTCCTCAGCAAGCATCCCCGACAGTCTTAATATTCCTCTATGAAATATAAGAATGTTCCCCGGCGGAATACAAGATACCCCCAGTGGAGCCATTTCCCAGTGCAGTCTAAAAAGCTTCCTCGCCAGAGTTGAATCATCTCCCCCAGTAGATTCCGGAAGTTTGTCCCCTGCAGAATACAAATGCATCTTCTCAGCCAAATTCAGAGGTTATCCCCACAAGAGTCTAACTGGGTTATCCTCAGCAATGTGCAACTGAAAGATCATCCCCAACAAAGTTCTTTCTATCCCCAGCGGAGTTCATCATCAAGATCCCCAACAGAGCTTATCGACGGAATCCCCAGCGGAGTTATCGTTAAAATCTCAGCGAAGCATCTCTTCCCATAGAGTAATTCCCCGCAGAGTAATCTCTTCACCAGGTTTATTCCCCCAACAGAGTCATCTTCTCCTACAGGTTTATTCTTGCAACCATCTTCGTGCATCATCCCCAGTGGAAACGAAGAATTCAACCAGACTCTTCAAACAGCGGTCCAGGATTTAACAAACTCCCCGGCATTTGTCAAGGATTTATTTTCCCATACGGAAATACATTCATAAACATTTCACATTTCATACCTCCTGTTTACATACATGATGCAGTGCATACGACACGATCTCATTTACCCTTGAGAACATCATGACATCATGCATTTCATATATCATGACATTGCATGCAGCTAACGTTTACCCTTTTCAGGAGAAGGTCAATCAAAAGATGGCTACCATCAACCTTTTTAGGTTCCAGATTAATACCTGTAACAAGCCAGGAAAATATATGTGGACGATTGATTGTAGATCTATACCTGTAACAAGCCAGGAAAGTTATCTACATGAAGAGATTGAAGATCAATACCTGTAACAAGCCAGGAAGACTTTCTTTCTCAGGTCAGAGATTAATACCTGAAACTAGCCAGGACAACTATCTCATCGACCAACCTTTTCAAGTTCCAGATCAATACCTGTAACAAGCTAGGAAAACATATGTGGACGACGGATTGTAGGTTAATACCTGAAACCAGCCAGGAAAACCACCTACACGAAGAGATTGAAGATCAATACCTGTAACAAGCCAGGAAGACTATCTTTCTTTCTCCGGTCAGAAATCAATACCTATAACCAGCCAGGACGACTATCTCATTGGCCAATCTTTTTAAGCTCCAGATTAATACCTGTAACAAGCCAGGAAAACTATCTATGGACGACTGATACCTGAAACAAGCCAGGAAAACCATCTGTGAACGACTGATTGTAGATTAATGCCTGTAACAAGCCAGGAAAACCATCTACACGAATAAATTGAAGATTAACACTTGTAACAAGCCAGGAAGATCTTCATTCCACAAGTCAGAGATTAATACCTGAAACCAGCCAGGACAAATATCTACTTGACCATCATGAAGCAACCCTACACCGGTTCCTTCTCTCTTTCAGATGAAGTTTCACACGGACCCATCATCAGGCAACCCTACACAGGTTCCTTCTTTCAACTTACAAAGTTACAATTCAACAAACAATCTCCAGATGGCATATATAAGCCCATCCTCCTACCAACAATCTCCAAATGGCATCTGTAAGCCCATTCCCGACATCACATTGCTGATATTACACCATGCGAGTGCAAATTTCTGGGCACTTTAGTATTCAATCATCTTCCACCTTCGGATCACGAGAGGCACACAAGCCAATCTACATCCTCAGGTTTAAGAAGATTGAACAGGGGCAACTGTTGTACCCCAAAATTTGCCCTCCCATATTCCTCAAGATTTGTCAAGAATGATCTTCAAATTGCTCAAAATGGCTCAAGGGTTGTACAGTCAAGATACCTCCTAAGGAAGTCAATTCAAAATTAGGGTTTTGGTTCTTTCAAGGAATTTGGGTTTCTCAATGGTTCAATCAAGTCTCATAGGCCTATATACATTCTCAAGCACCTATATGCCAAGTTTCAAGACTCATAGTGCCAATTTGCACAGTCAAAAGCTCCATTGGATCTACAGTCAACTGCAAGGGCAAAATGGTCATTTTGCAGTCAAAAGTCAGATTTTTTGTCAACACTCTCATTTTGAAGGATAATTCATCATTTTATCAAGGGTTGATCATGATTCATCAAGGATTGCTCAAAATTCATCAAGATTCAAAAATTGCTAAATTAGGGTTTTGCAGGAAAAGTCAACTCAACTTTGACAAGGCATAACTTTCTCATACTTTATGAGAAATGACCCATCTAAAGCTCATTTTAAAGAGGATGCAATTTACTACAATCCATATTCACACCCCAAGATCATAAAATGCACTCACAAGAAGTTACAAATTTGGACATTATAGGTCATTTTTGAAAGTCAACAAAAACACCTTTTTTTTCCAAAGCTTATAACTTGAGAATGGAAGATCAAAATGAGATGAGACAAAAGGCGTTGATTAGAGGACATCTCAAGGATTCTAAAAAGTCAGAGAACACCTCCAAAAGATCCAAATTGAGCAAGTTGTGCATTGGAGAAGTTGGGAAATTTTCATGAATTTGCAAAAGTCAACTATCCTCAAAACTCCAATTTTTGACAAAAGGGCCCACTTTTTTCCACTTGATTTAGTCTTTTCATGCCACACATGTGTCCCATGCCTGATTTCATGACCAAACATTTATTTTTCTATTTTATTTAATTTTTTTTGATTTAATTCATTTTAAATCTATAATAATTCAAATAAAATCTAAGAATCAATGGAATAGTATCTTTGTGATTTGTACAACTTTCATATATCGTGTGACAACCAACCAATTCGTGTTAAGGTTTATTTGTGCACAAAATCTTAGATTTGGCCATATTTGGAAAGGTTAACAATGGTGATAAAGTCAAAACCTAATTCTTGAATATACATGGATAAAAGCCCAAATTTTGACCTAGACTGATTGCCTTATATGCAAGCAAGCCTCCTAAACCTAATTCACGACCTAAGAATTGCTAAAACGGCCAGAACGAATTGCAAAAAATCCTTGAAAAAGTGTGAGATCAAGAACGATATTGGAGGCGTTTTCAGACGAAAAGAAGAACGTAGCTCTCTAGCCTGATACCCTGTGAAGCAAAAGCAACCAGAACTGGACCTTAAGACTCCCTGAATAGTGCTGTAAGTCCTCGCGAACTGGCCTCTGAACATGGAATCATGATCTTCTATTCTTGCACTTTTTCTTCAAAACATTGGCATATTCATGTTTCTTGTTTGATTTATAACATAATTGTAATATTCAATTTTGTTTTTATGCCCTGTATCGTGATGCCTGATTATAGGGTTCATATGCTTGCTTTTTAGGTGTTTTTGATACAGGGAAAATTGGCCATAATAATTGGTATAGGAGTGATCAGGAGGCAGAGACGAGATCAGCCATGGCTTTAGATGGCATTTTCATAGCCTAGGGTGGATTTTAGGGATGAGCCACGGATTTTGATACGGAATCAAATCCGCAGGAAAAAATACAGAGTTTGGGGAAGAAGACGACCACATGTCGCTCTCCCACTGGCCTATTTGAAAAGCGCGCTTTTTATTTTTTATTTACAACATTTTAATTGTTTTCATATATAATAGTTTCATCTTATTATGATAACAAAGAAACGCGCTAGTTGAGTTGGCAAGCAGGTGGATGGAAAAGCTATTGGGACCTGGGTTCGAATCCCAGGTCCCCCAAACGTTTATTTGATTTTTCTCTTCAGGTGTTCCCATGCAATGCCCAGAAGGTGGTCTACCGTGTGCGTCCAATTTCCAAGCGCCAGATGGCCAGCAAATTAAATCCAATGGCCAAAGCTGAGTATCCACCATACTCTACAGTCAACGCATACACATGGAAGTGGAGAAGTCAACAAAGGCCATGACGTTTTGGGCTTCAGAATTGTCAAATACACCTCCAAACTGGGCCCAGACCCCCTGAATTTGCCTATTATTTTTTCTTTCATTATATTTTTTTATTTTACTTATTTAATTTTATCATTTAATTAACTACTAACTAAAATAATTAATATTTTCTTAATAAAATACAGAAAACATAAAAAACATAATATTTTTATTTATTAAATTTAATTAGTTTATTTTTGTAAATAAATAAATAATTAATTAATTTAGTTTTAATTAGGTTAATTTTAACTTTTTTGCAATAAATTTAAAATTAATGTAGAATTATGGTTCTTGACAATTTTAATCATCATTATTTTTATTTCCTTAAATATTCTAAAAAACCAAAAAAATATTTCTTTTTATTAATTAATTAGGTTAGGTTTAATTAAATGCAAGAAATAACAAAAAATCTCTTTCTTTCCTAAAAAGGGTCAAAACCCTAAAAACTCTCCGATTTAATTTTTTCTCGCGCGTGTGATTTTTTGATTCATATCTTGATCATATAATTGTATTTACTCCAAGGATGTAATAGCTTTAACTTAGGACCTTTTTATCGCTTTTATTTAATTTTCCGCATTTACTTTTCAAGGGTTTGTTTTTGGCTATGTAAATACCCGACGCCTTGTAATAGCGTAGTTTTATTTTCTGCAACTATTAACTGCTAGATGTATGCTAACTAGGCTATGCATGACAAGATATCCCTTAATTTAAAATCAATCGTACCTCACCATAACATGTACAAAGATAACATAACTGAAACCTGACACACTCGCACATGCCACTCCTAGGGTACGCCTCACTTGGTTGCCTCGACGTGGTCATTGAGTATAGGGTGTTTTAGAGGTCGCCCTCCTGTCTAAAGATCATAAGTTGCCTCGAAACGGTTGCCTCGATAAAAAAATGATCTAAGACATTAGGGTTACCGCTAAGGCGTCCTACCATTGCTTTAGTGACCACATGTCCCTAAAATCGAATTGACCCGAAAACTCCAACAACGGTGCTACCTACTTCTCAATAGTGGGATAGCACTGTCTAAAGGACATTTACACAGCTTAATTCTCTTTGAGTAGGTAGAAGTTCTCAGGTACTTGCTCTTTCAAAACAAATCAAACTTTTCGCACTTACACTTTTTAAACAAAGTTTTCAACGACACTTCATACACTCTTGAGGACAGAAACAAGAGTTAAATCGAAGTTTTCAAACAAAACGTTTCAAAACCCACAAACACAAGAAAAGCAAAACTTTTTGAAAACATAGTGAGCAAGTACCTAAGAGCCTGTGGATAACCACGGATAGAAAGGGTGCTAACACCTTCGCTTTCTATAATCTACCTCCCGAACCCGAGAAACATCTCGAAAAGGAATTTTGCTGTGCTTTTGTCCTTTCCTTGTTGGATTAAATAAAAGACGGTGGCGACTCTTGCTTACCGCGACATTTTGCAAAAACAAACGCAAACGCGAACCAGCATTCCAAAACAATCAGTTCTATTTCCACCGATCACAAAGAGCATGTGTTGACACTGATTTTACACTTTGAGGAAATTACCTTCGATCATTTTCCACGAGATGAAAATCAATTAGCGGACGCGCTAACTACTATGTCATCCATGTTCAAGGTCATATGGGACAATGAAGCTCCTTAGATCACTATTGAGATATTGGATGAACCAACATACTGTTATAAGGTTGATACTTAAGAATTTGTGGACAAACCTTGGTTCCACAAAGTGAAAAGATACCTCGAAGCCCAAGATTATCCCGAGGGAGCTTCCGTCAATGATAAGAAGTTCCTAAGAAGATTCTCTGCCAAGTTTTTCCTTAGTAACAGAATTATCTACAAGCACAACCACTAGACAAGAGGGAAGCAGAGAAGATTATGGAAAATATGCATGAAGTTACCTTTGGCACCCATTCTAGTGGGCACACAATGGCTAAAAAGATCCTACAAGCAGGATACTACTGGTCAACTATGGAAGCAGACTGTTATCAGCATTCCCGAACTTGTCACTAATGCCAGATCTATGCTGATAAAGTACATGTGCCTCTGGTTTCGCTAAATGTCTTTACTGCTCCTTGGCCATTCGCAATGTGGGGTATTGATATGATCAGAGAAATTAGACCTACAGCTTCTAATGGACACCGTTTCATCCTTGTCTCCATTGATTACTTCACGAAGTGGGTAGAGGTAGCCTCTTTTGCTTCCGTTACCAAGAACGTTGTGGCACAGTTCATCAGACATAACCTTATCTGTCGGTATGGTATTCGAAAAAAAATCATTATTGTTAATGGTACCAATCTCAATAATACTATGATCACCGAGCTCTACACACAATTCAAGATCCAGTATCATAACTCTTCTCTTGACCGGCCGAAGATGAATGGCGTTGTAGAGGCTGCTAAGAACATAAAAAAGATCATACAAAAGATGAGGGTGACATACAAAGACTGGCACGAAATGTTACCATTTACTCTCCATGGTTACCATACCTCAGCATGCACGTCAACATGGGAAACTCCTTTCTCTACCGTATACGGTATGGAAGTTGTCCTACCCATCGAAGTCTAGATCCCTTCCTCGAGAATCATGAAGGATGCAGGTTTGAACAAAGACAAATGGGTTCAGACTTGGCTTGACCAATTGAACCTGATTGACGAGAAGAGGCTCACGGCTATTTGTCATGGTCAGATGTACCAAAAGCGTATGATCAAAGCTTTTAACAAGAAGGTCATACGTCAAGTATATCAGGTTGGTGACCTAGTAATCAAGCGCATCATCCTTCCACAAGGTGATCCCAGGGGAAAATGGACTCCCACATACGAAGGACCATTTGTGATCAAGAACATATTTTTTGGTGGAGCTATAATATTAACCACTATGGACGGTGACAACCTTCCTCACCCTGTAAACGCGGACATAGTTAAAAGATACTATGCATGAACAGAGACCCGCTAGCTTGACTGGCCTAGGAAAAAATAAGGGCATCCCGGCGAACCAAAAGGGTTTGGGAAAAAGTTAGGGATATATATATATATATATATATATATATATATATATATATATATATATATATATATATATATATATATATATATATATATATATGAAAAACCTGTACACCTGATAAGTCAAAAACCTAAAAAGGCGGCTTGGTCAAAAAAGGGTATCCCGGTGGACTGAAAACCCAAAGGGGCGGTCTAGGAAAAAGTTAGGGATTAAAAGCGTACAACTATGTCTTGTTGGATCACCTCACAGACAGACTTCGGTAACAAGTGTCACGTTCAAATGGTACTAATCAATCCAGTCAGCTTCGGTCAAGCAGCAAAGAGATGAGACGCTCAAAGATATAAAGGCAATGGCATAATGGGAACCCAATGGGATCATTTCACATAGCTGTTTCTCTTTGTATACTATTTTTTATAGTTTTAATTCTTAAGATGGTATTCTCTTACTAGGATGTTTGTCTCTTTGTATAAAGAGGCCTGTGATGGGCAAACTTCTTTAAATCAATATAAAACTATCCCTTTTTGAAGTTCAAAACTATGTGTTTTTATTTTTTCTGTTTTGTAAAAAACGTCCAGTGATTATTTTTAACATATGCATTTTGAATATGATCACCGTTTACAAATACATGCATAAAAAATAGAAAGACAGTTACTAATGGCTTTAAGAAATGGGACAATGTCTAAAAGCCATCTGCAGATCCCCGCAGATACATCCCACAGTAGATTCAGAGACATCCTCATGCGAAGTCACTGCCATATCTTCAGCATACAAGCTTAATGGTGTCAGAGGTTCTGATATCCCCTGCAGAGAAAGAGTATCCAATCATATCCCGAACATCTTGAAGAATTCCTCAACATGGTTCATAAACTTCTTGGGTTCCCCAACAGGGTTTCATAAAATCTCCAAGCAGTTTACGGAGTTTCTTTCCCAGTAGAGTTTATTTCTCTAGCCACGGAAATCCATCTCCCAGCAATTCAACTTCAACAAATTATGAAGAATTACTTTCTTCATCCCCAACAGCAGTCATGGATTTATCTACCCCAGTTTAATTATGCTACAAAGAACAACTGATCATTTCATATATTGCATTCATACATAATTTTACAAACATGCATACAAAATACATATAGTACAATCTCATTTTGAGAACATCATTATGTGTGTCATGCATCATGATATTGCATACAACTAATTCTTTACCTTTTGAAGAAAGTTTGCAAACATACAAATATCATCATCAACTTTCAACAAGTTCCAGATTAATTCCTGAAACAAGACAGGGAAACTATCTGAAGTAACAGCTCATCAATCACTATGAAACCTGGACCGACCAAATAGTAGTTAACATCAAATACAGTTTACTGTGAAGTTTGGAATCCGACCAAATAGCAGTTTACAACAATGTGAAGCCTGGAATCCGACCAGATAGTAGTTTACAATACTATAAAGCCTTTAATCGACCAAATAGTAGTCAACATCCTTGCTGAAGCCCGGAATTTGACCGGATAACAGTCAACCTACAATTCAAGACACTGTGAAACCTGGACCCGACCAGATAACAGTATAAGCTGCTGCAAAGCCTGGGGTCCAACCAGATAGCAGTTTACTCTGCCAAATTACTACAAATCCCGGAGTATGACTAGATAGCAGTTGTAGCGGTGAAAATCGGAGATCGAGCTATTAATTAACTCGACTCGCAAAAGCAAGAGTCGCCACCGCGCTTTATTATTTCCAAGGGAAAAGGGAAAAGAGCGAAATAAAACCCTAAAATATGCAATGTAAAATAATACTTAAAAGTAATGAAAATACAATGCATTTTTGAAAGAGATCGAGAGTTCGGGGATTGGTTATACAATGGGAAGGTATTAGCACCCAATGCATCTGCGGTACTCCGCAGGAACCTTTTGGAATATCTGTTTTTGGTTAAAATTGTTTGTTATATACAAGGGTGTATTTATCTACAACTATGTTTACTTAAGGGGAAAGAAATGAGTTTTTATTATTGCATTCGTGAGGGTTTCGTGACCCTTTGCCTACGTATCCAATGAAGGAATCAAAACACCGTAGTTCCTCTAGGAAAAAGTTGATTTGTTTGTGTTTTTTAGTGGGTGACATTAACGCACTCATTCTAGCAATAGGCACGGCCGGTATCGCGGTAGAACGGAGATAACATGCCCTGGGGGGAGTTTTGATTTGTTGAGTGTTTTACGGGTTTTAAGATATATTCAAGTAAGGATTAAAGAGTTTTTTTTTGGATTTTTTGGTTTGTTTATTTGTTGATTTTATCTTGCCATACACGCCTAATTACTAGCATTTGTACAAAGTAAATAAAATGCAGAAAGATAAAATCCTACGCTATTACAACCGTATCGAAAGGCATAAAAAATATGAAGGAAAAAATAAGATAAAAGTAAGAAAAATGAGTGTCTTTCGACCCAGGAAATAGCACCCTTCGATTTTCATTCTGCTGGCCTCCTTCTATTTGGGCTAGCACCAGTGAGGTCATGACCTTCGATTAGGGGCTGGCACCAGTGAGGTTATGTCCTTCGATTGGCCTGGAAGTCAGTGTATGGCGAAGCCTTTTGATTCTGCCTTGTTGCCTTCTTCGACTGGAGGTTGAAAGTAGTGAGGGAATGCCTTTCGATTGGACATGGTTTGCCTCCTGGTTGTCTCTTTCGTTCGACCTGGAGAAAGAGGGTAGAAGCCAGAAGCTTCGTTTCCTATTTCCTGTTTCTTTCATTTAAAGCATTAAATGACAACATGGCCTGAGGCCATGCTAGTATTTATATTTCAAACAGTTTAATAATTAAAGCTAGTTCAGGTAAACAGAAAGCAAAACGAAAGGGTTAACTTTTAAAAACATGTTAACAGGGTGGAAACGAAAGGAACAATGGTATATACATGCTTGAAACGAACAAAAAGATTATTTACATGTTATGGCATGAAATGAAAGGTTCAAGGGTAAGAGTGACTTACCTTGATGGTGGCTTTGAATGGGTGTGGGACCTTGAGTGGAGGCCCAAGGTTCTGGATTTGAAAGAGAGGGCCAACAACTGTGCTTGGAATGTTGGATTCGAAGGAAGGAAAGAAACAAGTCTTATGTTTCTTTCCAAACTGGATTCAAAGGATACTGAAGAGTACTTGTTCTTCAGAATCGAAGGAAGTAAGTATGTGATTCTGGGTTTGTTCTCACAAGTTTTGAAGGGACTTGAGAGATTTGTTGTGTTTGAGAAAATTTGGGAGATTCGTTCCTCTGGTCCAAAGATCCTCTCTTAAACATGTGTTGGAGCCTCTTATTTATAGGCAAAGTGGGCTGAAGCTTTTGGAGGGAAAACAAAATAATTTGAACAATTTGAGTAAGCTGCTCTTTGTAGCCTTTGAGGGACAGCGCTTTATTGCCATTTCAGTGCAAGAATGGGGCAGTGTTTTAGGACTGCTATGTAGTAGTTTTGGCCAGTGTACCATGTATGAACTTGGCAACAAGCATCTTTGAATATTTTATCCTTTCATTTTGACCCTCCTTCGACCAGATTCTTCTTCCAACACATTATTTGACTTTCCTCCAACAAGTGTCCTTCGAATGAATCATCTTTGTGCATCATTTGAAGGGGCCAAATGTGTGCTTCGAATGGACTAGTAAGGCGTACCCTTCGACAGGGACTCATATGTATGCACCTCAAGTCCACCACTATATGTCTTTTGAGGGGGCCATCAACCATGTGCTGAAGTTTGTCAAGGATGGAAATGCAGCATACTAAAGAGAAATGTTGTCCAGTCGAAGCTAGTACAAACATAGTCAATGTCTTGTCGAAGCCTGCATGGAGGAGGTCTAAACTTTGTGACTCCAAGAAAGCACACAAAAGGTCAATGCTCAAACAAAGACTTGCACGAAGGTTGCCACATGCCCAAACGAATCTTGTATCGAAACAAATATATTGCCCAATCGAAAGCCCGTGTTTGAAGGAAGCAATGTTGCAAAATCGAAGCATGTGGATCGAAACAGACATATTGCCCAATCGAAAGCCCGTGTTCGAAGGAAGCAATGTTACCCAATCGAAGCATGTGGATCGAAACAAACATATTTCCCAATCGAAATCCCGTGTTCGAAGGAAGCAATGTTGCCCAATCGAAGCATGTTTGCAGGCAGTAAACTTGTCCAGTCGAAGCAGGCTTGCAGGCAGTAAACTTGTCCAGTCGAAGCAGGCTTGCAGGAAGTAAACTTGTCCAGTCGAAGCAGGCTTGCAGGCAGCAAACTTGTCCAGTCGAAAGGCTGAATCGAAGGAGACCTGTCAGCACATGAAATCAAAGAAACAAAAAACACACATTTCGTGCTTGATTAAAAGTTAGTGATACATAGGCTAAGAATGTTCAAAACACTTGACAATTTCTGCATAATCAATGTTCGAAGGTGAGAGGTTAAAACCGACTGTATTTAGTGACCTTGACTTTTGTATAAAAATGCAAAAATAAAAATGGGATCTTAGGTCAAAATTTGGGGTATGACAGATGCCCCTATTTAAGTTTCTTCTATCTGGAGATATGAAGATTGGGATCTTCATTTTGACGAGATTGAAGAGACTTAAATATAGAATACACAATTTTTGGCTCTAAGACACCGCAATTATGTTTATGATATGGTATGAATGTAAGATTTTAAATTTAACAAGGAATGATGCCGCATGAGACAAACTACTACTGGAGAAACCAAGTACATTATACAATAATCCCATAGGGGAAGAGATTATAACTCCACTGGGGAAACAGAGTCATAGACTTCAAATGAGAGACTCTTGAATGATTTACATCAGTATTGAGACTGAAAAAGAAATGATTTACATCTGTACGAAGACTGGAGAAGAAATTATTTACATCAGCACTATGACTGGAAAAGGAAATGATTGACATCAGTACTGAGACTGGCAAAGGAAAAGATTGACGTCAGTACTGAGACTGGCAAATGATTAGGATCAGTACTGAGACTGGAAATAAACATTTCTGACTTCTGAATTTTACCAAGAACGGTAACACATTTCTTCTTTAACCAAGATATCGCTTGAAAAGGATAAAACACAAACTTCCCCACGGGACTTTTCTGAAAAGATGTCGTTTGCTGAGGAAACATTATTGTTGGGGATACACGAGCTGCTCAAATAAAGAGGCCGCCACTTGCTATCTTTAAAAGGTGTCAATAACATACAAGTTGCTCATGAAGAGACCGCTGCTTGCTGTTTTTCAAGAGAACAATAAAACACAAGCTGCTCATGAAGAGACGGCCGCTTGTTGTTTTCAAAGGTGACAGTAACATACAAGTTGCTCATGAAGAGACCGTCGCTTGCTGTTTTCTCTAAGGTATCAATAACATACAAGTTGCTCATAAAGAGACCGCCGTTTGCTGTTTTCTCAAAGGTATCAATAACATACAAGTTGCTCATGAAGAGACCGCCGCTTACTGTTTTCTCAAAGGTATCAATAACATACAAGTTGCTCATGAAGAGACCGCCGCTTGCTGTTTTCTCAAAGGTATCAATAACATACAAGTTGCTCATGAAGAGACTGCCGCTTGCTGTTTTTTCAAAGGTAACAATAACATACAAGTTGCTCATGAAGAGACTGCCGCTTGTTGTTTTCTCTAAGGTATCAATAACATACAAGTTGCTCATGAAGAGACCGCCTCTTGCTGTTTTCAAAGGTGACAATAACATACAAGTTGCTCATGAAGAGACCGCCGCTTGCTGTTTTCTCTAAGGTATCAATAACATACAAGTTGCTCATGAAGAGACCGCCGCTTGCTGTTTTTTCCAAGGTAACGATAACATACAAGTTGCTCATGAAGAGACCGTCGCTTGCTGTTTTCTCTAAGGTATCAATAGCATACAAGTTGCTCATGAAGAGACCGCCGCTTATTGTTTTTCAAGAGAACAATAACACACAAGTTGCTCATGAAGAGACCGCCACTTACTGTTTTTTCAAAGGTAACAATAACATACAAGTTGCTCATGAAGAGACCGCCGCTTGCTGTTTTCTCAGAGGTATCAGTAACATACAAGTTGCTCATGAAGAGACTGCCGCTTGCTGTTTTTCAAGAGAACAATAACACACAAGTTTCTCATGAAGAGACCGCTGCTTGCTGTTTTTTCTAAGGTATCAATAACATATAAGTTGCTCATGAAGAGACTGCCGCTTGCTGTTTTCAAAGGTGACAATAACATACAAGTTGCTCATGAAGAGACCGCCGCTTGCTGTTTTCTCTAAGGTATCAATAACATACAAGTTGCTCATGAAGAGACCGCCGCTTGCTGTTTTTCAAGAGAACAATAACACACAAGTTGCTCATGAAGAGACTGCCGCTTGCTGTTTTTCAAGAGAACAATAACACACAAGTTGCTCATGAAGAGACCGCCGCTTGTTGTCTTCAAAAAGGTATCCATAAAATATCGTGAAGATATTGCTGGAGGTGAGAATCAATAATTTCATCGGGGATGGACAAACTGCTCATGAAGAGACCGCCATTTGTCATAACATAAAGAAATTCAGAAATAATCAAACTGCTCAAATAAAGAGTCAGTCGCTTATTGTCACGTCAATATTCCAGAAGAAGGTTATGATAACACTACTAGGGAATAAAGTTCATCTTCAATGGCGAACCATGAATAAATCCTTCCTGAGGAGACCAAGTATTTACATACGCAAGATCAATGAACTCTCCATCTAGGTTTCACAGCTTAGAGATATTCTCAAAGCAACATTTGTAATAGACAAAATGCAATCCAAGAACAAACTGGAGAGAAACAGTAAAACAAGACCTTACCAGATGAGGAATAAACTCAACCGAGACTTATCCTGTCCTGAGACAGAAAGGAAGGCTAAAGCAACAACTCTTCCATGAGGAATAAACTCAGTGGGGAATTAGAAAGGATACACTTTCTGCTTAAGTTGACACTCTATTTGAGAAGAGGAAATACAATAACCAAAGTATACACATCAAAAAAATCAACAAATATCAATGTGTGTGCATGATGCAAGTGTGAATGACTAAATGAATGTCATGTATATGCTGACAAAACAAATAGAGGAGATAGACAGAAGATGATAAGACATCACAGCACAACCCGACACTCAGTTAATCTCAACAAGATGGGAACATTACTGGAGATAAAAACAAAAGCCATCATTGGAGCAAAGTCCTTTTACAAGGCTTAAATATCTCTGGAGAGGGAGATATTTTTCGGTGAATAACCCAAAGTCCAGTCTTCTATCACCAATAATCCATTGAAAGGATAACAACATAAACAATGTTTCAGCTGGAAAAAGTCATGCTTAGCGGGAGATACTGGGAACACCACCTTCTGATAATGTGTCCATAACATATCACATATCTTGACAAATCTGGACCCTGGGACTAATTTTGGATGCCCCAAGTTTACTGCTGATAAGCTGCATGTTGCACGACAATTCTTGCGAATAACTTCACTTCTAAAATGCCCCAAGCTATATGGTTGATGAGGAGAAATCGTCTCAAGAGGATTTTACAAAAGACCTGGCATTCACCATGCTCTGATGTCTTCAAACTCTTAGAGAGATTCATCAAATCTCGACGTGATTGCCCTGGATTGACTGTAGTTAGCACAACAAAGTCTTCATTTTTTTTCCAAAAGGGTAAGCAAGTTAGGAAAGCATTAACTGGGGGAAGCAACATGTTTGTGCTTACGGTCTTCAGGTGACATGCCCCTGGATATGATTTTTTCTTGAAATGATTCGCCAATTACTCAACATAGTTTCAAGTCTTAAAAGAATAAACTCATCACTAGTGCTTATATGTGAGCTTCCTTGATATCAAACAAATGTTTTGCAGTTAGAAAAAATTTATTATGAGAATGAAAATTCTAATGCAACAGTTATGTAAGTCTTGAAGATTTTGAAAAGATATCGCACAAATTTTGCGAGTTAGAGCACCATTTATTTTTGTGTAGGAAAAGCATATGATACCAACGTAACTATTTAGCAAACATTCATGGGAGTCAGGAACACTATCTCATTGAAGTATGCTTTCAAAATAACCTTGCTTCAATTAGGACTTTTGAAGGTTGTAACGTGGCCTGGTTCATGGTTTTTTAGAAAAAAGATTTTTAAGGCTCAAAATTTATAGGTGTCCACCCATTCTTCGTGATGTTCTCCAATCCTATGTTCAGTTAATTCAACATGAGTGTTCATCTCTCAAAAGGATTGTGTGACGGTTAAGGAAATGACGAGGTTTTCAGTGTAGCAACCACCCTTATGTCTTCGTGTTTGTAGTCACCAATTTGTTCTTTGCTGAGGACTTTTCTTTGTAGTCCTTTCTTTGCAATTTTTATTTTCCCTAACTTTTGCCTGAACTAATTCTTTTGAATTGATAGTCCAACGGGATTCCCTAATTTTTGCCTAAGTCACTTGTTTTCATGTTTTTTTTTTTTGACTTAGCGGGCTTTCTCTTTTCTTGATTTTTGAACAAAACGTGTGACATTAGCTTGTCTTAACTTGTTGAAAAGATTATGACTGCCTCGTTTCTTGATGAATGAGGGATAACATTATGGTTCCACATCTTATGGCTTCATTATACATGAAGGATAGCCCTCGTAGTTTCTCTTCATAAATATCTTCCTTATGAATTTTGAACACTCAATCAGATTAACTGAAAACTACCCTGCCCCAAGTTAAAATTTGAGGGTTTTTTCGTAAAGAAAAGAAACTCCTACTTTAAGGCTCAAAAGGGGTTAGCAAGGGATTATCTTCCTTATATCTCCGGTGTTGAACCCCAAAATTTGCCCTCCCCTATTCTTCAAAGTTTGTCAAGAATCAATCTTCAAATGGTTCAAGATCTCTCAAGGGGTTGCACAGTCCAACTGCCTCCTAAGCCAGTCAGAATTAGGGTTTTGGTTCTTGCAAGGAATTTGTGGTTTTCAATGGCTCAATCAAGTCCCATAGGCCTATACACATTGTCAAAGCATCTACATGCCAAGTTTCAAGGCTCACAGGGTCAAGTTGCACACTCAAAAGCCCTATTTGGTTCACAGTCAACTACAGGGGAAAAATGGTCATTTTACAGTCAAAAGTCAAGATTTTTGGTCAACATCTTATTTTGAGGCCACAATCATCATTTGATCAAGTCTTGATCAGGATTCCACAAGAATGGCTCAAAAATCATCAAGATGCAAAAGTTTCCATTTTGGGACAGTTGAAAAGTCAACTGTAACTTGACCAGGGCATAACTTTTTCATGGTTCATCAGAAAAATCCCATCCAATGCTCATTTTGAAGGGGAGGACATTTCCTACAACTCATCTTCACATTCCAAGTCCAAGAAAAGCTCTCACAAAAAGTTATCAATTTCTACATTATAGGTCAATTTCAAAAGTCAACAAAAAGGAATTTTAAGTCAAAGACCATAACTTGAGATTGGTAAATCCAAATGACATGGGACAAAAGGCATTGGTTAGAGGACTTCAAGACATTTCCAAAATGTCAGAGAACATGTTCATATGATGAAAACTGAGCAAGATGTGCATTGGAGAAGTTGGGAAATTTTTGGGAATGTGCAAAAATCAACTATCCTTGAAACTTCAATTTTTGACAAAAGGGCCCACTTTCTTCCACTTGATTCAGCCTTGTCATGCCACACACGTGTCCCACGATTAATTTCAAGATCAAACATTTATTTTTCCATTTTATTTAATTTTTATTGATTTAATTCATTTTAAATCCATAAAAATTCAAATAAAATCTAAAAAATTAATGGAATGGCATCTTTTGATTTGAATAGCTTTCATGTGTCATATGCCAGCTACCAAATTCGTGCCAAGCCTTTTTGTGCATAAAATCTTGAATTTGAACCAAAAATGGAAGGTTCTTTAATGGTGGTCAACAAGATCTCAAGGCTTCAATACGCAAGGATACAAGCCCAGCTGCTGACCTAATTTCGTTCATACATACATAAGCAAGCATTACAAACCTAATTCAGGACCTAAGCATTGCTGAAACGGCCAAAAACAAACTCAAAAATTGTCAAAAAAAGTGTGAGATCAAAAAGAGTGTTGCAGGCATTTTCAGATCAAAAGGAGAACGTGACATCCTTCCTTGCCATCCACTGAACCTAAAGAGACCAACACCACGTCCTAAGACCACCTATCAAGTGCTGTAAGTTGTCTCGAACTCACCTCTGAACATGAAACTTGAACTCCTTATTCTTGCACTTTTTCTCAAAAGCATTGGCATATCAGTGTTCCTTATTTGATTTCTAACATAACTGTAATATCCAATTGCGTTTTTAGGCCCTGAATCGTGGTGCCTGATTCTAGGGTTCATCTTTTTGCATTTTAGGTATTTTGTCTACAGGTGAAATTAGAACAAACCATAAGCATAGATGTGATCAGGAGACATGGACGATCACAACCATGGGCTTAGATGGAGTTTCTGAAGCCTAGGGATGGTTTTAGGAAAGGCCTGCGAAACTTCCTGCGGATAGAAATCCGAAGGTAAAAAAACCAGTGTCCAAGGAAGAAGACGCTGAAGCGTCTCCCTCTCATTCTCCCTTTTAAAATAACGCGCGTTATATTTTTTTTCCAAGACATTGTTTGACTCACCAATATATTATTTGCTTATTATTATTATTTCAATTGAGCAAGGCAGTTGGGTTGGTCAAGGCGCTTGTGCATAGTCCCTTGGGACCTGGGTTCGAATCCCAGGTCCCCCAAATATTTGTTTCATATTTTTTCCAAAGTGATCATATGCAGGCTATTGAGCGTTGTTCAGCATACACCTCAACCATCCAGACGCCAGGTGTTCACAAGCAACAATCCAAGGGCCAATGATGGAAGACTATGGTACTACCTAGTCAATGGACACGCAGCTAATCCCAGAAGTCAAACAAGGCTTGCGTTAATGGGCCAGAAAACTGCCAAATTCACCTCCTTGTTAGGCCCAGAACCTCCCTTGGTTCATTCCTTTTCTCTTATTTTATATTTTATATTTTGTTTGTTTATTAGTTATTTTTCTAATTATTATTTTTTATCACTAAAATTAGCTTAATTAATTTTCTTCACAATAAAAATTCAGAAAACCAAAAAAACATTTTTATTAATTTCAATTACTTTTTTTTGTAAATAAATTCTAAATATAATTAACTTAGTTTAATTAGAATAATTTTAATCTTTTTTTTCACAATAAATAAAACAAATTTAGACTTAGGTTTTTCTTTTGACACTTTTAATTTATTTTTATTTTATTTCATTAAAAACATAAAAAACACAAAAACATTTTTTCTTTTAATAAATTAATTAGTAATTAGGCTTAATTTCATTAATTGCAAAAAAGGGGACAAATCTCATTTTTTTCCAAAAAAAAGGGTCAAAACCCTAAGGACATCCCGATTCAATCTTTTCGCGCGCATATTATTTTTTAATTCGTTATTTTGATTATTTATGTATCTGGTCAGAAATGTAATAGTTAATTAGAACTTTATCGCTTTATTTACTTTTCTCGCACTTATTTTCAAAACGGGTTTTTGTTTTTGGCGATGTATAGACCCGCGCCTTGTAATAGCGTAGATTCATATTTCCGCAATTTATTTTCCGCACTCTTAACTGTTAAAAATGCATGAAAGACTTGTATGAAAAATAAAATCAATCTGTAGCTCATAAATAACATGTATAAGATAAACATAAACTGAAACAACACACATGCACATGCCACTCCTAGGGTACGCCTCATTGGTTGCCTCGACGTGGTCGTCAAGTATAGGGTGTTTTAGAGGTCACCCTCCTGTCTAAAGATCCAGTTGCCTCGAAACAATTGCCTCGGATAAAAAGGATCTAGGACATTAGGGTTACCACTAAGGTGTCCTACTATTGCTTCGGTGACCACACATGTCCCTAATAATCGAATTGACCCGAATACCTCCAACGACGGTGCTACCTACCTCTCAATGGTGGGATAGCACTATCTAAAGGACTCTTACACAGCCTAATTCCTTAGAGTAGGTAGATTTCTCATGGGTACTTGCTCTCTCAAACAAACAAAACAACTTTTCGCACCTACACTTTCAAAAAGTTTTCAAACAAATATTTCATACACTCTTGAGGACAGATACAAGAGTTACCTAGAAATTTTTCAAACGTAACTTTTTCAAAACCCACATACACTTGAAAAGCAAACAATTTTTGAAAACATAAGAGCAAGTACCTAAGAGCCCGTGGATAACCACAGATAGAAAGGGTGCTAACACCTTCCCTTTCTATAAATCTACCTCCCGAACCGAGAAACAATCTCGAAAAGGAATTTTGTTGTTCTTTTGTCCTTTCCATGTTGGAGAACATAAAAGACGATGGGGACTCTTGCTTAGTGCGACATTTCGCGAACCAGCTTAAAAAACAGTCAGTTCTATTTCCACCGATCACAGAACTGGCGACTCTGCTGGGGATATTGAGATAAATGAGGTGTACCTTAGGATTAGACCACTCTTATGTTTTCAATTGCTTGTTTTGTTTGCTTTAATATTGTGGGCCTGTCTTGGAGTTTCATAGATCCTAACCCAGATCTGGGGGATACCTTTTAGAAAGTAGCAATAAACTGTGAGGGAACTGTGCGGGGTATACCGACACGGTTGAAGCAGTTTGCTATGTTGATGTGGCACTTTGGTGAGTACCGGTAACCCTTGAGTCAAGTCAAGGAGAGTACAGGGCCTCCGCGTGGTGTCGTGAAGCATCAACTGACCTTAGGAACCTTACTTGACCATCCTGGCCTCTTTAGGGGTAGTGAGATGACCGACTTTGGTGCAGTCCAAAGTTGGTAGATACTCGATACTACACTCATTGAGGGTTGTTTTCTTGGGATATTTTGATCACCAGTTCAGTGGCTAAATCAAAACAATGAACACAGAAAACAACCCAATGATATTGAGATCCTTAGAACCCGGTTACTTTTGATAGGACAGGTTTTGAGCCCACCAACTTCAAGAGGGTAGTACCCCAAACTTCATGCTGGCCTAAAATCTAAGGGCTATCTTGTGTGACTTGTGTGCCTTATCATGTTTGCCTTTGTGAATACTTGTGGTGTGTTTCATCATAACATCATACCATCATACCATTGCATACATCTTGCATAGGGACTAACCCATTTCAAGGATCTCAAGGGTTTGTGATGCAGGTCATGATGAACCAACTGTCTAGCAAGGGGCAAAGGGGATTTATTTTCCTCTAGCCAAGGTTGATAACTTGAGTCAGGGGCTATGACCCACTCGATATGGTGAGCTTTGACTCTTGAAGAAGGACTCTCAACAACATGAAGTTCCTTCAATAAAGCTACCATATTCAACTTCTAACAATCTTCTTGTTTACCCCGCGAGATCCTTGAAAACACTGCATGCATAAATCATACGCATTCCATTCATCATATGCATAGCAGGTACCCTTTTCCTACAGGTTGCTTACCTTATTCGCTGTTTATTTCAGCAGTCATCATGAATCCTGAACCTACTACTGAACAAGCTATCAAGGCCCTCCAGGCCCAGAACGCTCAGTTTCAAGAGCTGGTCATGAGCTTAGCCCAGGGTCAACAGGAGTTGAAGACTCTGCTCTTGAAGAAGAAGAAGAAGAAGAAGAGGATTGTGATGTTTAACACTAGAGGGAGGTTTGGGAATACACTGCAGAATGAGGCTGATCAGGCTACTTCCTCTGTAGGGAAGGACAACCCACAAGAGAGAGAGGTTCCTAGTCCTGCGGTCTCCAACAACGAGACGGATTTCAATGATGAACAGTACCCTCCTGCTGAGGACAAGTACAAACAGCTGGAGGAGCGGTTAAATGCTATGGAGATTCAACGCGTTCCTGGGTTAGATTTTGGAGATCTAGGTTTATCTTCTGGGGTGGTGATCCCACACAAGTTCAAGGCACCTGCCTTTGCGAAGTACAACGGGGCTTCCTGTCCTAAACTGCACCTTCGTTCTTATGTAAGGAAGATCCAACCTTACACTGCAGACAAGAACCTATGGATCCATTTCTTCCAGGATAGCCTTTCAGGGGCTCAACTCGAATGGTTCTATCAGCTGGATGGAGCCAGTATTCGAAACTGGGAGGACTTGGCTACTGCATTTTATAAGCAGTATCAGTACAATTCCGACCTCGCTCCCACGCGTACCCAACTCCAGGGTATGTCACTTGGGACGGGTGAAGGTTTTAAGGAGTACGCGCAGAAGTGGAGAGACCTGGCTGGCAGGGTGCAGCCACCGTTGACTGACCGTGAACTCGTGGACATGTTCTTGGGGACCCTGTCTGGTCCATTCTTCAACCATCTGATTGGTAATTCTTCTGCAGGGTTTACATATCTGATCTTAACCGGTGAGAGGATAGAAGCTGGTATCAAGTCCGGAAAGATACAAAAGGGTGCCTCCTCGAGTACTGAAAAGAAGCCCTTCAAGAAGGAAGCTAGTGCTGTATATGGTCCCAGAAAACAGAATAAACCAGAACGCCGCCAAGCTGTCAACGCGGTGGTAATTTCAAAGCCTACTGCCGCTCCTCGGCAATATAACCAACCAAGGGGTGAGAGACCCAAAAGGGAGTACACTCGGCTTAGTATGACCCTATCTCAGATATTTCCGCAACTACTGTCAACCAATCTGGTAACTATCAAGGAAGCTCCGAAGGTAGTGAATACAACTTCTCCAAAGTACAATCCCAACGCCCGCTACACTTATCACTCTGACAGCCCGGGGCATAACACAGATGATTGTTGGGCTCTGAGGAATAAGGTTCAAGACCTTATTGATGCTAAAGAGGTTCAGTTCGAGGCGCCAGAAAGGCCTAATGTGGTGACAGCTCCCATGCCCAATCATGGAGTAAATGCTATTAGGGATGAAGACGAAGTGGAGGAATCCGAATTTGACAGCTGGATCTACCCGACGACCAACGGTGGACCAAGAAACGGGACTGCCAAAGACTTCACACCTATTACTTTTGTCACTCAGTAATGAACTCTTTTGTTTTAAATTTGTAACGAACAATAATTTGAAACTTTATGGCCCAGTGTCTTACCCGGGGCACCGGGGCCTCATTTGTGAGGGCTTTTGAGTGTCACTTTCATATATCATGAATAAAAGCATTGGACGTTTTTCGCATTTTAAATCTTGCGCTCCTTTTCTTTCTTTACTATATATATTGCAAAACATCTATATTTACAAACACTCACCTATACAGGTTCCAATCCACTCTGGATCTCACTGGTAACGACTCTGCTACTGCCAGTTATGACTTCGAAAATCCGATCAACTTAGCCGAAGACGAAGGTGAAGACAATTGCGAAGTGCCTGGTGAGCTTGCAAGACTGCTACTCCAGGAAGAGAGGGCCATTCAGCCACATGAAGAGCCAGTGGAAACGGTAAATCTGGGTACTGAGACAGACAGAAAGGAAGTCACGATTGGTGCCAATCTGGAGCTCACCGTGAAACAACGGTTGATTCAGATGTTGCATGATTATGTGGAAATCTTTGCCTGGTCTTACGAAGACATGCCTGGGTTGGATACCGATATTGTGGTTCATCACCTGCCTACCAAGGAAGACTGCCCTCTGGTTAAACAGAAGGTCCGCCGTATGCGTCCCGAGATGTCCGAGAAAATCAAGGCTGAGGTTATGAAACAATTTGATGCCGGGTTTCTAGCAGTGACTTCTTACCCTCAGTGGGTTGCCAATGTGGTTCCAGTGCCGAAGAAGGATGGTAAGGTCCGAATGTGTGTTGATTACAGGGATTTGAATAGGGCGAGCCCTAAGGATGATTTCCCTCTACCTCACATCGACGTTCTAGTGGACAATACTGCTCAGCACAAGGTGTTCTCCTTCATGGACGGCTTCTCCGGTTATAATCAGATCAAGATGGCTCCTGAAGATATGGAGAAGACCACTTTTGTTACTCAGTGGGGCACCTTTTGTTACAAGGTCATGCCTTTTGGGTTGAAAAATGCTGGGGAAACCTACCAACGTGCCATGGATGCTCTGTTTCATGACATGATCCATCACGAGATCGAAGTATATGTCGACGATATGATTGCAAGGTCCCAGACTGAGGAGGAACACCTTGACCATCTACAGAAGCTGTTTGACCATCTGAAGTTGTACAAGCTGAGGCTGAACCCGAATAAGTGTACCTTTTGGGTGAGATCTGGAAAACTACTAGGTTTCGTCGTGAGCGACAAAGGTATTCAAGTGGACCCTGCCAAGGTGAAAGCCATACAAGAGATGCCAACTCCCAAGACAAAGAAAGAAGTCATAGGTTTTCTAGGACGTCTGAACTACATTGCCCGATTCATCTCACATCTAACTGCTACCTGTGAACCAATCTTCAAGCTACTGAAGAAAGATCAAGTAGTACGTTGGAACGATGAATGTCAGGCAGCTTTCGAGAGAATCAAAGAGTATCTCTAAGAGCCACCCATTCTTATGCCACCGGTTGAAGGGAGACCTCTAATCTTATACTTGACAGTACTTGACAGCTCAATGGGGTGTGTGCTGGGGCAGCATGACGAGTCTGGCCGAAAAGAGCACGCCATTTATTACCTTAGCAAAAATTTTACCAGCTGTGAGACCCGATACTCACTGCTTGAGAAAACTTGTTGCGCTTTGGTATGGGCTTCTCGTCGGCTGAGGCAGTATATGTTAACTCACACTACTCTACTGATTTCAAAAATGGACCCGATCAAGTATATCTTCGAAAAGCCCGCCTTGTCCGGAAGAATAGCAAGATGGCAGATGATCTTGACGGAATATGACATCCAGTACACGACTCAAAAAGCAATCAAGGGAAGTGTATTGGCAGACCATTTGGCACACCAAGCAGTGGACGACTACCAATCTATGAACTTTGAATTTCCAGACGAGGATATCATGGTAGTAACTGATTGTGAAGTACCTGGACCGGATGAAGGACCCGAGGAAGGATCCCGATGGTCTATGCACTTTGACGGAGCCTCAAACGCTTTGGGTAACGGTATTGGAGCCGTGATCATATCCCCTAAAGGCACTCATACTTCACTTACTGCCCGACTATGTTTCAACTGCACCAATAACATGGCGGAGTATGAAGCATGTATCATGGGTCTTCAAGCTGCAATTAACTTAAGGATCAAGTTTTTGAGTGTTTTCGGAGATTCTGCTCTCGTGATCAATCAGATCAAAGGCGAGTGGGATACGAAACACCCAAACCTTATTCCTTACAAAGAGTATGTGTTGACATTAATCCCCCATTTCGAAGAGATAACTTTTGAACACTTCCCTAGAGAGGAGAATCAGTTGGCGGACGCGTTAGCTACGATGTCTTCCATGTTCAAAGTCAAATGGGACAACGAGGCTCCCCGGATCATTATCTGGAAATTGGATGAACCTGCACATTGCTGTGATCTTGAGGTTGAAGAGGTAACTGAAAAACCTTGGTATCATGAAGTGAAGAGGTACTTGGAAGCTCAAGAATACCCTGAGGGTGCATCTGTTAATGATAAAAAGTTTCTGAGAAGGTTCGCGGCAAAGTTCTTCCTCAGCCATTGCGTTCTATACAAGCGAAACCATGATTCAACCTTACTGCGTTGTGTGGATAAGACTGAAGCATAAAAGATCATGGCAGAGCTGCATGAGGGTACCTTCAGAACACATTCCAGTGGACATACCATGGCAAAGAAAATCCTTCGGGCAGGATATTTCTGGTCCACAATGGAAGCCGACTGTTACCAACATTCTTGGACATGTCACAAGTGCCAGATCTATGCTGATAAGGTGCACGTTCCTCCAGTTCCTCTGAACGTCTTGACGGCACCATGGCCTTTTGCAATGTGGGGCATTGATACGATCGGCGAAATCAGACCTACGACATCCAACGGGCATCGCTTCATCCTGGTAGCAATTGACTACTTTACAAAGTGGGTCGAAGCAGCTTCCTATGCTACGGTAACCAAGAACGTCGTGGCACGGTTCATTCGGCATAACCTGATCTGTCGCTACGGTGTACCTGAGAGGATCATTACGGATAATGGTACCAATCTTAACAACAAGATGATCACTGAGCTCTGTGAGCAATTCAAGATACAGCACCACAACTCTTCTCCCTACCGGCCGAAGATGAATGGGGCTGTCGAAGCAGCAAATAAGAATATCAAGAAGATTGTGCAGAAGATGACAGTGACCTATAAAGATTGGCACGAGATGTTACCGTTTGCTCTTCATGGGTACCGTACCTCAGCAAGGACGTCAACAGGGGCAACACCCTTTTCCTTGGTCTATGGCATGGAGGCAGTCTTGCCTATTGAAGTCCAGATACCCTCTCTCCAGATAATGAAGGATGCAGGTTTGAGAGAAGATGACTGGATCCAGACTCGGCTTGATCAATTAAACCTAATTGACGAGAAGAGACTAACTGCTATTTGTCATGGTCAGACGTACCAAAAACGGATGATCAGGGCATTTAACAAGGTCAGGTGACAAGAATATCAAGTCGGAGACCTGGTAATCAAGCGCATCATTCTTCCTCAAAGTGATCCCAGGGGCAAATGGACCCCTACGTACGTAGGGCCATTTGTGGTTAAACATATCTTCTCAGGAGGAGCTATGATTTTAACCACCATGGATGGTGACGACCTTCCTCACCCCGCCAATGCAGACATAGTAAAAAGATACTACGCATGAATAAAAGACCCGCTAGGTTGACACACCTAGGCAAAAATAAGGGCTTCCCGGCGAACCAAAAGGGTTCGGGCAAAAATAAGGGATGAAATAAAAAAAATCTGTACACCCGGCAAGTCGAAAACCTGAAAAGGCGGCTTGGGCAAAAATGGGTATCCCGGTGGACTGAAAACCCGAAAGGGCGGTCCAGGAAAAAGTTAGGGATAAGCGTAATACTATGTCTCATTGGATCACCTTGCATCCAGAATTCGGTATCAACTGTCAGGTTCAGACGGCATCAATCAATCAGCTTCATCTCCAACTAAGCAGCAAAGTGATGAGACGCTTGAAGACATAAAGGCGATAGCAGAGTTGGAACCCAGTGGGATTATTTTTCACATAGTTGTTTTGTTTCTTTTTCACAAAATTGTATAAAATTTATGTTGTTCGGCGGTGTTCTCTTACTAGGACGTCAGCCTCTTGTACATAAACGCCTATTTTCAGGCAAATTCAAAATCAATACAAATTCACTTTTTAGACAAATTGCCAATTGTTTTTCCTTTTTCTGTTTTGTCTTGCGAAGAACTTCCAATGTTCATTTTTGATATATGCATCTGACATTAATTGCTAATCATAAAAATTTGCATGCGAAACAAAGGACTAATTACATGTGACATTAGAAACAGGGGCAATAATGAGTTGTCTAAGCGATCTAGTTGCTCTGTCCACCAAGGTACCAAGGTAAGTTCAGCTGAAGAATCTAACCAGGATACCTTCACTCACCACAGAGTAAGATAAGAATCAACAATACTCTCCCCCGAGCAGAGTTGGTCTCCCATCAGCCCTAAAAAGGCACAATATCCCTAGCAAGTCAGCGATACTCTCCCCAAGCAGAGTTAGCCTACTGTCAGCCTTAAGGAAGTTGGGTATCCCCAGAAGATCTCAACATTCCCCAGTGGAGTATACAGATGTTCCTAAGCAAGCATCCCCGGCGGTCTTAATATTCCTCGACAGAAATATAAGATTGTTCCCCGGTGGAATACAGACGTCCCAGTGGAGCCATTTCCCCAATACAGTCAAAAGTTTCCCCAGGAGAGTTGAATCAGTCCTCCCCAGTAGATTCTGGAAGCTTATCCCCAGTAGATTCTGGAAGCTTATCACCTGCAGAGTACATGCATCCCCAGCTATATTCAAAGGTTATTCCCCACCGGATCCTATAACTGGGTTATCCTCAGCTAATTACCACGGAAAGATCGTCCTCGGCAAAGTTCTTCATGTCCCCAGTGGAGTTCATCAAATCCCCCAATAGAGCTTATCAATGGAATCCCCAGCGGAGTTCTCATCAAAACCTCAGCAAAGTATCTCTCCCCACAGAGTATTTCCCCGCAGAGTAACCTCTCCAACAAGTTTATTCCCCAACGGAGTCATCTTCTCCTACCGGTTTATTCTTGCAACCATCATCCCCCGCGGAAACGAAGAACTCTACTCTTCAACATCAGCCCAAGTTTCAACAAGCTTCCCGGCATTCGTCAAGGATTTATTTTCCTAAACGAAAATACATTCATAGACATTTCACATTTCATACATCCTGCTTACATACATGATAAAGTGCATACGACACGATCTCATTTTGAGAACATCATGACATCATGCATTTCATACATCATGATATTGCATACAATTGACGTTTTGCCTTTTCAGGAAAAAGGTCAATCCAAAGATAATTACTATCAATTGTCGCAATTCCAGATTCGATACCTGTATCTAGCCAGGGCATATCTGTGAGTGATTGATTGTAGATTCGATACCTGTATCCAGCCAGGGCATATCTGCATGAAGAGTTTAGAGATTCGATACCTGTATCCAGCCAGGGCATATCTGTAGACGACTTGTTCCAGATTCGATACCTGTATCTAGCCAGGGCATATTTGTGGGCGACTAATTCCAGATTCGATTCATGTATCTAGCCAGGGCATATCTGTGAGTGATTGATTGTAGATTCGATACCTGTATCCAGCCAGGGCATATCTGCATGAAGAGTTTAGAGATTCGATACCTGTATCCGGCCAAGGCATATCTGTGGGCGACTAATTCTAGATTCGATTCCTGTATCTAGCCAGGGCATATCTGTGAATGATTGATTGTAGATTCGATACCTGTATCCAGCCAGGGCATATCTGCAAGAAGAGTTTAGAGATTCAATACCTGTATCCAGCCAGGGCATATCTGTAGACGACCAATTCCAGATTCGATACCTGTATCTAGCCAGGGCATATCTGTGAGTCATTGATTGTGGATTCGATACTTGTATCCAGCCAGGGCATATCTGCATGAAGAGTTTAGAGATTCGATACCTGTATCCAGCCAGGGCATATCTGTAGACGACCAATTGTAGATTCGATACCTGTATCCAGCCAGGGCATATCTGTAGACGACCAATTGTAGATACGATACCTGTATCCAGCCAGGGCATATCTGCATGAAGAGATTGAAGATCAACACCTGTAGCAAGCTAGGAAACCATCTTTCTTTCTCAGGTACGCAAGTTCTCGCTAAGGAATCTCTTACGCGATCGATACCCCTAGATGGCATCTTTAAGCCCATCTCCACAACTATCCATTACACTTCCAAATGGCATCTATAAGCCCATTCCCGACAAGGTTCTGTCACATCCAGATGGCATCTATAAGCCCATCCTCCCATCCCTCATATTTCCAAATGGCATCTGTAAGCCCATTCCCACCATCACATTGCTGATACCACACTATGCGAGTGCAAATTTCTGGGCACTTTAGTGTTCAATCATCTTCCACCTTCGGATCACGAATGGCACGCAAGCCAATCTACATCCTCAGGTCTAAGAAGATTGAACAGGGGCAACTGTTCTACCCCAAAATTTGCCCTCCCCTATTCTTCAAAGTTTGTCAAGAATCAATCTTCAAATGGTTCAAGATCTCTTAAGGGGTTGCACAGTCCAACTGCCTCCTAAGCCAGTCAGAATTAGGGTTTTGGTTCTTGCAAGGAATTTGTGGTTTTCAATGGCTCAATCAAGTCCCATAGGCCTATACACATTGTCAAAGCATCTACATGCCAAGTTTCAAGGCTCACAAGGTCAAGTTGCACAGTCAAAAGCCTTATTTCGTTCACAGTCAACTGCAGGGGCAAAATGGTCATTTTACAGTCAAAAGTCAATATTTTTGGTCAACATCTTATTTTGAGGCCACAATCATCATTTGATCAAGTCTTGATCAGGATTCCACAAGAATGGCTCAAAAATCATCAAGATGCAAAAGTTTCCATTTTGGGACAGTTGAAAAGTCAACTGTAACTTGACCAGGGCATAACTTTTTCATGGTTCATTAGAAAAATCCCATCCAATGCTCATTTTGAAGGGGAGGACATTTCCTACAACTCATATTCACATTCCAAGTCCAAGAAATTCTCTCACAAAAAGTTATCAATTTCTACATTATAGGTCAATTTCAAAAGTCAACAAAAAGGCATTTTAAGTCAAAGACCATAACTTGAGATTGGTAAATCAAATGACATGGGACAAAAGGCATTGGTTAGAGGATTTCAAGACCTTTCCAAAATGTCCAAGAACATGTTCATATGATCAAAATTGAGCAAGATGTGCATTGGAGAAGTTGGGAAATTTTTGGGAATGTGCAAAAATCAACTATCCTTGAAACTTCAATTTTTGACAAAAGGGCCCACTTTCTTCCACTTGATTCAGCCTTGTCATGCCACACACGTGTCCCATCATTAATTTCAAGATCAAACATTTATTTTTCCATTTTATTTAATTTTTATTGATTTAATTCATTTTAAATCCATAAAAATTCAAATAAAATCTAAAAAATTAATGGAATGGCATCTTTTGATTTGAATAGCTTTCATGTGTCATATGCCAGCTACCAAATTCGTGCCAAGCCTTTTTGTGCATAAAATCTTGAATTTGAACCAAAAATGGAAGGTTCTTTAATGGTGGTCAACAAGATCTCAAGGCTTCAATGCACAAGGATACAAGCCCAGCTACTGACATAATTTCGTTCATACATACATAAGCAAGCATTACAAACCTAATTCAGGACCTAAGCATTGCTGAAACGGCCAAAAACAAACTCAAAAATTGTCAAAAAAAGTGTGAGATCAAAAAGAGTGTTGCAGGCATTTTCAGATCAAAAGGAGAACGTGACATCCTTCCTTGCCATCCACTGAACCTAAAGAGACCAACACCACGTCCTAAGACCACCTATCAAGCGCTGTAAGTTGTCTCGAACTCACCTCTGAACATGAAACTTGAACTCCTTATTCTTGCACTTTTTCTCAAAAGCATTGGCATATCAGTGTTCCTTATTTGATTTCTAACATAACTGTAATATCCAATTGCGTTTTTAGGCCCTGAATCGTGGTGCCCGATTCTAGGGTTCATCTTTTTGCATTTTAGGTATTTTGTCTACAGGTGAAATTAGAACAAACCATAAGCATAGATGTGATCAGGAGACATGGACGATCACAACCATGGGCTTAGATGGAGTTTCTGAAGCCTAGGGATGGTTTTAGGAAAGGCCTGCGAAACTTCCTGCGGATAGAAATCCGAAGGTAAAAAAACCAGTGTCCAAGGAAGAAGACGCTGACGCGTCTCCCTCTCATTCTCCCTTTTAAAATAACGCGCGTTATATTTTTTCTAGGACATTGTTTGACTCACCAATATATTATTTGCTTATTATTATTATTTCAATTGAGCAAGGCAGTTGGGTTGGTCAAGGCGCTTGTGCATAGCCCCTTGGGACCTGGGTTCGAATCCCAGGTCCCCCAAATATTTGTTTCATATTTTTTCCAAAGTGATCATATGCCGGCTATTGAGCGTTGTTCAGCATACACCTCAACCATCCAGACGCCAGGTGTTCACAAGCAACAATCCAAGGGCCAATGATGGAAGACTATGGTACTACCTAATCAATGGACACGCAGCTAATCCCAGAAGTCAAATAAGGCTTGCGTTAATGGGCCAGAAAACTTCCAAATTCACCTCCTTGTTAGGCCCAGAACCTCCCTTGGTTCATTCCTTTTCTCTTATTTTATATTTTATATTTTGTTTGTTTATTAGTTATTTTTATAATTATTATTTTTTATCACTAAAATTAGCTTAATTAATTTTCTTCACAATAAAAATTCAGAAAACCAAAAAAACATTTTTATTAAATTTCAATTACTTTTTTTTTGTAAATAAATTCTAAATATAATTAACTTAGTTTAATTAGAATAATTTTAATATTTTTTTTCACAATAAATAAAACAAATTTAGACTTAGGTTTTTCTTTTGACACTTTTAATTTCTTTTTATTTTATTTCATTAAAAACATAAAAAACACAAAAACATTTTTTCTTTTAATAAATTAATTATTAATTAGGCTTAATTTCATTAATTGCAAAAAAGGGGACAAATCTCATTTTTTTTTCAAAAAAAAGGGTCAAAACCCTAAGGACATCCCGATTCAATCTTTTCGCGCGCATATTATTTTTTAATTCATTATTTTGATTATTTATGTATCTGCTCAGAAATGTAATAGTTAATTAGAACTTTATCGCTTTATTTACTTTTCTCGCACTTATTTTCAAAATGGGTTTTTGTTTTTGGCGATGTATAGACCCGCGCCTTGTAATAGCGTAGATTCATATTTCCGCAATTTATTTTCCGCACTCTTAATTGTTAAAAATGCATGAAAGACTTGTATGAAAAATAAAATCAATCCGTAGCTCATAAATAACATGTATAAGATAAACATAAACTGAAACAACACACATGCACATGCCACTCCTAGGGTACGCCTCACTGGTTGCCTCGACGTGGTCGTCAAGTATAGGGTGTTTTAGAGGTCGCCCTCCTGTCTAAAGATCCAGTTGCCTCGAAACGGTTGCCTCGGATAAAAAGGATCTAGGAAATTAGGGTTACCACTAAGGTGTCCTACTATTGCTTCGGTGACCACACATGTCCCTAATAATCGAATTGACCCGAATACCTCCAACGACGGTGCTACCTACCTCTCAATGGTGGGATAGCACTATCTAAAGGACTCTTACACAGCCTAATTCCTTAGAGTAGGTAGATTTCTCATGGGTACTTGCTCTCTCAAACAAACAAAACAACTTTTCGCACCTACACTTTCAAAAAGTTTTCAAACAAATATTTCATACACTCTTGAGGACAGATACAAGAGTTACCTAGAAATTTTTCAAACGAAACTTTTTCAAAACCCACATACACTTGAAAAGCAAACAATTTTTGAAAACATAAGAGCAAGTACCTAAGAGCCCGTGGATAACCACAGATAGAAAGGGTGCTAACACCTTTCCTTTCTATAAATCTACCTCCCGAACCGAGAAACAATCTCGAAAAGGAATTTTGCTGTGCTTTTATCCTTTCCATGTTGGAGAACATAAAAGACGGTGGTGACTCTTGCTTACCGCGACATTTCGCGAACTAGCTTAAAAAACAGTCAGTTCTATTTCCACCGATCACATCCGGTGTTTAGGGATTTGAAACAATGCCTGTACATCGTCTGCAAGATTTTATTCAGAAATCATACAACCCGAGATTTTGTGTTTTTCAGATCATCATCCTCCCTTCAATCTCTTCCTAGGCAAGAGAATGAGCAACAATTTGGTATCATAGTGCAAAAGCAATTTAAAATTTGAAAACAAATATGAGTGAAACGAATGAATTTCTTCAAGACAAACATACTCATTGTATTAAGATAATCATTCAGATGCAAACAAGTTCTTACATGCAAACAATGTTTTGATAAACAAGAAAAATTACAAAAAGCAGAAATAAGTTAGTAATCTGGGAAGGCTTTCCATCTGGACTTGAATCACCGAAAACATCCTTCAAAACTAGAAGTTACCATTAATCGTGTTTACTCTTCAGCACATGCTTGATTTGAACTTCAAAACCAACGTCCTTGAATGACAAGATACCACTTCTACGGAGTTCAGAAACCTCTTGCTTGATATTCTCCATTGTTCTCTTAGCGTGAGTGTCGTATTGGTCAGACCAAAGGAAAAATAAGACTTGGAAAAAGACCTTTGAAAGTGAAACAAAAAATTTAGAATGATGTATGATATGCAAAAGAGAGTTTTTATTTGACTTTCAAGGAACTCAGCATATTAAGTTGTAAACATCAAAGTATGAAGATAGAAGATGAATTTTAAATTGGATCAAAGTGTTGATCAAGTTATCATCAAGATCAATCATCCATTTTGGTGGATTAGGGTTTTCACCCCATCAACACCCAAGATCCATTGAGCTTGATGAAACTTGTGATGTTTACAAAGAAAGGCTTCCAAATTCCTTGAAAGTCAAGTGAAAAGGGTTTTATGGATGCATGAATGCATTATTGTGCAACAACCACAAGCAAGGTCACAAACAAAGTCGAAAGGTTCAACGTCACGAGCATGGAGTCAAAGGTAAAGACCATCCCCAAGGTATGTACTAAAGGTTTAATCACACCTGTAAAATAAGGTTCTAAAAGTTCCCAGAGTCTACATTCCTCCTTCGGATATTACCAACATCCCAATTACTCGGTAATCAACAATATTCTCAAGAGAAACTCGTCTGAGTGCAGTATCGCGTGACAACTACTTCTGGATTACTCCGTTATAATCTCCGCACTACACCTAAGAGGCCAAGATGGGTTAAGGGTTCTACGGTTTTCAGATTCTCTGGCTCCCAGGTTGAAAGCAATAACCTCTTCCCGATTACTCGGTAAACAAATACTACGTTCAAAGGGGCTTCCACTGAGTGGGGATTTCATGCCTCCTTCTTCGGGATTACTCCCTCAAAGTTAACATGACTATACCGCCCATCCTATTCCTAAGTGTAACTTAGTCCGGGTATAGGACTTGTCCTTTGCAAAAACCCAAATAACCACAATATAAACATATAATCAAACAATCAAATAATGATAAAACAGATAAAACAAATTAGGCTTAACCCACTTAGGGATGGACCATCAAGAGGTCAATCTTTCCCCAGCAGAGTCGCTAATTCTGTAGCGGTGAAAATCGGAGATCGAGCTATTAATTAACTCGACTCGCAAAAGCAAAAGTCGCCACCGCGCTTTATTATTTCCAAGGGAAAAGGGAAAAGAGCGAAATAAAACCCTAAAATATGCAATGTAAAATAATACTTAAAAGTAATGAAAATACAATGCATTTTTGAAAGAGATCGAGAGTTCGGGGGTTGGTTATACAATGGGAAGGTATTAGCACCCAATGCATTTGCGGTACTCCGCAGGAACCTTTTGGAATATCTGTTTTTGGTTAAAATTGTTTGTTATATACAAGGGTGTATTTATCTACAACTATGTTTGCTTAAGGGGAAAGAAATGAGTTTTTATTATTGCGTTCGTGAGGGTTTCGCGACCCTTTGCCTACGTATCCAATGAAGGAATCAAAAAACCGTAGTTCCTATAGGAAAAAGTTGATTTGTTTGTGTTTTTTAGTGGGAGACATTAACGCACGCATTCTAGCAATAGGCACGGCCGATATCGCGGTAGAACGGAGATAACATGCCCTGGGGGGAGTTTTGATTTGTTGAGTGTTTTGCGGGTTTTAAGATATATTCAAGTAAGGATTAAAGAGTTTTTTTTTGGATTTTTTGGTTTGTTTATTTGTTGATTTTATCTTGCCATCCATGCCTAATTACTAGCATTTGTACAAAGTAAATAAAATGCAGAAAGATAAAATCCTACGCTATTACAACTGTATCGAAAGGCATAAAAAATATGAAGGAAAAAATAAGATAAAAGTAAGAAAAATTAGTGTCTTTCGACCCAGGCAATAGCACCCTTCGATTTGCATTCTGCTGGCCTCCTTCGATTTGGGCTAGCACCAGTGAGGTCATGACCTTCGATTAGGGGTTGGCACCAGTGAGGTTCTGTCCTTCGATTGGCCTGGAAGTCAGTGTATGGTGAAGCCTTTTGATTCTGCCTTGTTGCCTTCTTCGACTGGAGGTTGAAAGCAGTAAGGGAATGCCTTTCGATTGGACATGGTTTGCCTCCTGGTTGTCTCTTTCGTTCGACCTGGAGAAAGAGGGTAGAAGCCAGAAGCTTCGTTTCCTATTTCCTGTTTCTTTCATTTAAAGCATTAAATGACAACATGGCCTGAGGCCATGCTAGTATTTATCTTTCAAACAGTTTAACAATTAAAGCTAGTTCAGGTAAACAGAAAGCAAAACGAAAGGGTTAACTTTTAAAAACATGTTAACAGGGTGGAAACGAAAGGAACAATGGTATATACATGCTTGAAATGAACAAAAAGATTATTTACATGTTATGGCATGAAATGAAAGGTTCAAGGGTAAGAGTGACTTACCTTGATGGAGGCTTTGAATGGGTGTGGGACCTTGAGTGGAGGCCTAAGGTTCTTGATTTGAAAGAGAGGGCCAACAGCTGTGCTTGGAATGCTGGATTCGAAGGAAGGAAAGAAACAAGTCTTATGTTTCTTTCCAAACTGGATTCAAAGGTTACTGAAGAGTACTTGTTCTTCAGAATCGAAGGAAGTAAGTATGTGATTTTGGGTTTGTTCTCACAAGTGTTGAAGGGACTTGAGAGATTTGTTGTGTTTGAGAAAATTTGGGAGATTCGTTCCTCTAGTCCAAAGATCCTCTCTTAAACATGTGTTGGAGCCTCTTATTTATAGGCAAAGTGGGCTGAAGCTTTTGGAGGGAAAACAAAATAATTTGAACAATTTGAGTAAGCTGCTCTTTGTAGCCTTTGAGGGACAACGCTTTATTGCCATTTCGGTGCAAGAATGGGGCAGTGTTTCAGGACTGCTATGCAGCAGTTTTGGCCAGTGTACCATGTCTGAACTTGGCAGCAAGCATCTTTGAATATTTTATCCTTTCATTTTGACCCTCCTTCGACCAGATTCTTCTTCCAACACATTATTTGACTTTCCTCCAACAAGTGTCCTTCGAACGAATCATCTTTGTGCATCATTTGAAGGGGCCAAATGTGTGCTTCGAATGGACTAGTAAGGCGTACCCTTCTACAGGGACTCATATGTATGCCCCTCAAGTCCACCACTATATGTCTTTTGAGGGGGCCATCAACCACGTGCTGAAGTTTGTCAAGGATGGAAATGCAGCATACTAAAGAGAAATGTTGTCCAGTCGAAGCTAGTACAAACATAGTCAATGTCTTGTCGAAGCCTGCATGGAGGAGGTCTAAACTTTGTGACTCCAAGCAAGCACACAAAAGGTCAATGCTCAAACAAAGACTTGCACGAAGGGAGCCACATGCCCAAACGAATCTTGTATCGAAACAAATATATTTCCCAATCGAAAGCCCGCGTTCGAAGGAAGCAATGTTGCCCAATCGAAGCATGTGGATCGAAACAGGCATATTGCCCAATCGAAAGCCCGTGTTCGAAGGAAGCAGTGTTGCCCAATCGAAGCATGTGGATCGAAACAAACATATTTACCAATCGAAATCCCATGTTCGAAGGAAGCAATGTTGCCCAATCGAAGCATGTTTGCAGGCAGTAAACTTGTCCAGTCGAAGCAGGCTTGCAGGCAGTAAACTTGTCCAGTCGAAGCAGGCTTGCAGGCAGTAAACTTTTCCAGTCGAAGCAGGCTTGCAGGCAGCAAACTTGTCCAGTCGAAAGGCTGAATCGAAGGAGACCTGTCAGCACATGAAATCAAAGAAACAAAAAACACACATTTCATGCTTGATTAGAAGTTAGTGATACATAGGCTAAGAATGTTCAAAACACTTGACAATTTCTGCATAATCAATGTTTGAAGGTGAGAGGTTAAAACCGACTGTATTTAGTGACCTTGACTTTTGTATAAAAATGCAAAAATAAAAATGGGATCTTAGGTCAAAAATTGGGGTATGACAGCAGTTTATTCTGTCAATTACTATGAAGCCTGGACCCAACCAGATCACAGTGTAATCTACCATATTGTGAAGCCTGGACCCAACTAGTTAGCAGTTAACATCATTGCTGAAGCCCAAAATCTGACCGAGTAACAGTCTAACTCTGTCAATACTATGAAGCCTGGACCCGACCAGATGACAATATACCTCAAATTCAAGTTGAAGCCTAGATCTGAGCAGATAACAACTTAATTTATTCAAGTTACTGAAGCCTGGACATTACCAGATAACAGTTCAAGTTACTGAAGCCTGGACACGACCAGATAACAGTTTAAGTCACTGAAGCTTGTACACGACCAGATAACAATTCAAGTCACTGAAGCCTGGATTCTGACCAGATAAAAGTTCAATTTCATTTTTACTGCAAAGCTTGGAAACTGACCAGATAACAGTTAATTTTATATTCCCCAGTAAGTCTCTGTGAAGCCTGAAATACGACTAGATAGCCATCAACTTTATTACCCTCAGCAAGTTACTGTGAAGCCTGGATTTTGACCAGATAACATCTAACTTTCATATCTCTAGTCAAGAGATAACTTCTCAGTAGAGCCATGGATAACTAAAGCTCCTAAACTCTATTCCGTACAGAGTTTTCCTTAATCAAAAGAACAGAAATCAACATTCCCAGCGGAGTCCTCCTCAAACAACAGGAACAGGAATCCCCACAAAGATACCTCTTATGAAGTCAACGTCTACTTTGGATGGCATATTTAAGCCCATCTCCGAAGAATATCCATTATCTTCTCCAAATGGCATCTGTAAGCCCATCCCCGATATCATCAACCAACAACGTTGCTTCATGCGAGTGCAAATTTCTGGACACTCTAGTGTTCAATCATTTTCCGCCTTCAGATTACGAAAGGAAGACAAGCCAATCTAAATCCTCAGGTTTAATAAGATTGAAAAGGGGAAGCTGATGTACCCCAAAATTTTCCCTCCCATTTTTACTCAAGACATACTCATTGAGATCTTTAATTGCTCAAGGTTGACCAAGAATTGACCAGACAAATTCTCCTCCTAAGCAATGAACCTCTAATTAGGGTTTCACTTTTCACCAAGATGTGTGGTTTGCCAAGGCTCCAAATTATTTCAACGGTCCCTAATATGTCTTCAAGATTGTCTATGCCAAGTTTCATGCCTTTCCCTACAAGTTTGCTCAGTTAATTGCTCAAATGTTTGAAAGTCATTTGTACTAGGTCAAAAGTCAACTGTGGCTAATATACAGTCAAACTTCAAGATTTTTGGTCAACATCAACATTTTGAAGTGATATCCATCATTTAATCAAGGGTTTATCATGATTCCTCAAGGAATTCTCTTAATTTATCAAAAGTCAAGAATTGCTAAATTAGGGTTTCTATAGGAGAAGTCAACTGAACTTCGACCATGCATAACTTTCACACACTTCATCCATTTTCCCCAACCAAAGCTCATTTTTAAGAGAATCCAATTCCCTACAACTTCTCTTTTATCCTCAAGTTCAAGAAATGCACCATTTGAAAGATACAAGCTCAAACATTACAGGTCATTTTCAGAAAGTCAACAAAAGACACTTTTTGCCAAGACCTTTTACATCAAGATAAAATATTCAAATGCAAAATTGATCAAAATAGAGATTGAAGTAGACATCTTGGGATTTCTAAAAAGACCAAGATCATCATTATTGGATAAAAATTAAGCAACTTATGACTTGCACAAGTTGGGCAATTTTCAAGAAAATAATTGAGGACACCATCCCTTATCCATGCTTGAAGCTTCCTGAAACCGGCCAACCAAATCGTCTCTGTTTGGTAAAATTAAAATAATTGAATCTTTCAATACATGCAATATAAATGATTCTAATTCATATTTTCATGTTCATGTCATCTTTCTGCTTGTTTCTAACGTATTACGTGAAAGGATTGGTGCTCAAACAAGGGTTTGCCATGTTTAGGGCATAATCTGGATCTTGGTTTGAACTGAAGGATTAAGGCATGATTTGTTAAAACTAAGGTCAGATTTGGATTCAGGAGGCGATTTTGTGTGGAATAGGCCTTTGATTCTGGACTTAAATCCTTTAAAATCGTGGATCCCATTTTCGTATGCCTGGAGAAGATGACTGGAGATCTGCTCCAACATCTTTGACTTGTTGACTCGGTTGGTAGCAGGCGTGGCAATATCACGTGATCTGATTGGCTCATTTAAATTTTATAATGCGCACGTTTTTCTGACTAAGATATGATACTTGATTCCATTATATTGTTTTTGTTTTAATATAATAATAGTTGAGTTAAATGGTTGGGTGATGAAAGGCGCGTGTGTTAGGTTAGAGGACCTGGGTTCAATCCCAAGCTTCAACTTTTCCATTTTTCTCATGTTATATTTGCATATCAGGTACTTCAAAGCCAAGCGTACTCACCATGTACCATCAGGTCATCACCATATGATCCAGATCCAAGCGCCTCAACATGCAACTTCATGGTAGACTTTCAAGGGCTGGCAACATAGGATCCAGCGCAGCTCTTGGGTTCTATTTTGTTTGGGCCTAACATTTTTTAAAGCATACCCCCTATATTTCTTTTTCTATCAGGCCCATTTTCATATTTATTTTATTTATTTGTTTTAATTATTTATTTCTTTTAATCATTTTTTAATTACAATGTAAAATTAGGAAAAATCCTTAAAAAAATATAGTTTTAGGTTTTTTTTAAATTAAATTAATTTTGTAAATTAATTAATAATTATTTTAACCATTTTCTTTAATTTAAAATCAATAGAACTTAGGATTTTAATTCATTTTCTTTTCATATTAAAAATACCAACAAAAAAAACTTAGAATTATTTATTTTCTTTAAAATTTCCATTCTCATTAATAAATAAACTTTTTTTCTTTAAATCTAAATTTAGGTTAGTTTATTTTACTTAAACAATTTTCCAAATAAATAAAAACAACAAAAAAAGAGTTTTCTTTTAACTTAGAAATATTTTAGGTTTAGACGTCATTTCCATTTCACGCGCGTTTATTTACTTTCGCACTTTTTCATATTATTGTACCTGCTTCCTAGTTTGTAATAGTTT
Source organism: Vicia faba (assembly GCA_948472305.1). Lineage (NCBI taxonomy): Eukaryota > Viridiplantae > Streptophyta > Magnoliopsida > Fabales > Fabaceae > Vicia > Vicia faba. The sequence continues at coordinate 1,115,180,842 of OX451741.1, forward strand.
AATTTAGGACTTTACTTTACTGCTTTCTTTATTTTTTTTCCCCAAATTTTGGACATGTAAATAATACCCTCCCCGAAGCCTTGTAATAGCTAGGATTTATAATTCCCACACTTTTAATTTCTGCAAATTATTAATTGTTTAGATGTATGCTAACTAGGATTGTATGGCAAGAATAAAATAAAATTCTAGCAAACCTAACGCAAGACAAATAACTGAATACAACACAATTGCACATGTACACCTCTAGGGTATCCCACTTTGGTTTCCTTCGGAAAAACAGTCGCATCTCTCAAAACGTGAGAGATTTTAGTGGCTACCCTCCGGTTTAAAGGTCATAAGTCCCTCGATGACCCTCTCTATGTTACCTCGGTATGATCTTAAAAACCCTAGGGTAGTTACTAAAGTTTCTTTTCCAGTTGCCTTTGTGATTGTATAAACGTCCCTTCGAATGTCCCTCAAACATCCAACGACTAGGGCTACCTACTCACTAATAGTAGGATAGCACTATCTAAAGGAAAAGAGGAAGAGAATAACCTTTCGAGTAAAGTAGATAGCTGTTAGATGCTTGCTCAAAACAAACTTTACACTTAAATAAAAGTTCTTTCAAAAACTTTTTTTAAACACTTTCTATATGTTCTCTACCATTCCGAGAAACATTACAAAGTTCGTCACACTAAAGCGCTTTCAAAATACTTTTCAAAAACACACAAGGCACAAGGTATTTCAAAATGAGCTAAGCATCTAAGAGCCCATTGATAACTATGGATGGAAAGGGTGATAACACCTTCCCTTTCCATAATCTACCCCCCTTAATCAGAAATAATCTCGAAAGGTCTTTTTCTATTCTTTTCACCCTTTCCTTTGTTGGATAAAAGCAAAGTCGGTGGCGACTCTTACTTACCATAACATTTGCAAATACAAACACAAAACCAGTACAACAGTCAGTTCTGCCACCGTATCACACAACCCTTCTCCTTCTTCTTTCTAACCCTGACCCTAAAACCAAGCCTCTCTACGGAGGTGCGATAACCCTACCCCAAATACAAACACGAATTACAATCCCCTACACAGTCAAAGTTAAGGATTCCAGCTTGTTACCTCTTCGTGATTTTTGTGTGCTGCATTCAAGTTCTTGAGCAATTTAGGAGATTCGGCTTCTAATCCCTCCTCTCTTTCTGATTCGCAGGTTCCGGCGAGGGCGATGATACAAAGATGTGTTCAACAGCGGCTGACGGTGAAGGCTATGATGCCGTCTTGATGGCTAGGCGGTGACGCGATTAGGTTTTCAGATATTTAAACCCTAATCGTTTTCTTACTCGATATTCAACAACGAGTGTGGTTTGAATTTTTTTCTTTGTCTCTGTTTCTTCGTCTCCAAATTCTCCTCCTCTCCCTGCATTCTGTTCATTTACTATTTATAGGGCTAGGGTTTATTGATTAGGGAATTGTTGTTACAAATTGTTTAAGGCTTAGATTTAGGGGATTAGAGAAATTAGGGTTTTGAAATTTACTGTAATTGATTCGTTCTGTAATGTTTCAGACTGGATTTGATTTCGTAATAAAATTGATTTATTTTGTAATAATTTGATTCTGTATATTTTATACTTTAATTTGATTGAGATGTAACTATGAGATTTTTGGATTGTACTAATATTGAGATTTATTTGTTTTCTTTACAATTTAATTTAGTTTTGATTCAAACAGTATCAGTTAATAAAAATAAATCTTCGTGTTTGCCAATTAGATCTATACAGTATTTGTTGGTTGAACAAAACATGTGTTTTCTTCTACATAATTGGTACAGCGATTGTTCTTAATTAATTTGGGCCTGCATACTGTAACTTTCCCTTGCCCAACTTGTGTTTAATAGCTTTTTGGGCCTTACACCGCCCATCCCAGCATGTTACCGTTTTTTTGTGTTTACTGCAATGCTTCTTTTCAGCATGAATTGGGCCTAAGTGGCTTTTGATCCAACAAACTTTTTCAAACATGTTAAACATCTTTTAATAATATTTAATAAAAAATAAAAATAATGATAATGTTTAAAATAATAATAATAACAATAAAACAATTTTCAAACATAAACCAAAATTGAGCAGGCCCAAACTGCATCCATCATTTGGGCCTATAAAAGAAACGTACACCCCCCCCCCCCCCCCCCCCCTCTCCTCTATTCAACACTTCAGAAAAGACCAAACGAAATGGGCCAACTGAATCACCTAATGGGCTTGTAGTTTGAAATCATACTCCCCTTTTATTACTTAACATCAATCCTTTAATGGACCTTCTTATATAATTAAAATATCACCTTTTTTTAAAATAAAATAGACCTTCAAATTTTAATCTCATGGGCCATTGGCCAACATTCTTCGCAAATGGGTCTAAGAGCATATGGGTCTTTCTGACTTAGAAAACCTCACTTCCTTGAATTAGGATACACCCCTCTTATTGTTTTGAATTCTTATAAATGGGCCATCAGATATTAATGGGCCATTTTTAGTTGAAACACTTTTCTTTCATTTTTAACTTCGAAAATCACATAGTGATATACTCATAAAGGTAGGGTAAATTTGGGGTACGACAGTTGCCCCTATTAAATTATCTTCTGATTAAATAGCGCAAGAATACACAGGTCTTGCGCGTTCTAATTGGAAGTTTATTGAATACTTGGAATACCTCAAAATTTGTCAGACAAACCTATGGTTACGCTGATATAGCATACCCTTAAGAGTCTCGAGAAAGTAGGAAAAGCTAATGATGTATCACTTACCAGGATTTGAAATAGGATAAGGATAACGATTTAGAACTTGAGAGACTAATTTAGTATGTTTTTGTTTTGACTTTGCTTATTCATCGCAACTTGGGGGGATGAATAAAACAACACTTGATAACGCATGGCTTCTTGGAGACTGAGGCAATGGGTTATGTTTGTGAACTGCGTGGAGTCTTAAACGATGAGCTAAATTTGGATTTCGAACACCGCTGCATGGAGTACTAGGCAATGATCTGTATCACGAAATAAGGAAGCACATTGCGGCATGGAGTCTTAAGCAATGGGTTATATTTAGAGTTTCGCACATTACTGTATGTAGTCTTAGGTAATGGGTGAAGAGAGGAAAACACATTGTTGCATGGAGTCTTAGGTGTAATACGGTGGGAGAACTCACAGGAAATACCTTTGAGAATATTTCTTGAGTTCGGGGGGTAGATTATAAAAAGGGAAGGTATTAGCACCCTTTTTATCCATAGTTATCTATGTGCTCTTAGTTGCTTTCTAGATCACTTGCTTTGTTTGAAAATGTGCTTTGTGGTTGGTTTTGAAAGTATTTTTGAAAAGCGCCTTCGTTGAGGCAAACTTTGTAATGATTCTCGTCTCTATAAGAATGCATACAAAGTGTTGGACTTTTTTCAAAATAATTCAAAGAGATGTTTGTTTTTTAAGATGTTTTTAAAAGTGTGAGTGCGGAAATGGTTTTGATTTGCAAGCAAGCAACTAAGAACGTTATACTTACTCAAAAGTCTTTTTGTTCATATCTTCATTCCTTTGATATTGTTATCTTACCATTGATTGGTAAGAAGCCTTATCTTTGGATGTAAAAGGGAAGGGTGTGGGTAATCGTATAGTCATGAATAGCAATGTTGTGAGATAACTTAGCATTTCTCTTGAGGGAATAAGATCATTTGTAAGGCAAAATTCGAAGCGTCATCGAGGGACTATGATCTTTTGATTGTTTTTGCTAAGACGTCTCACATGCATATTATAACCATTTTCTCAAGGAAACAAGTGGAGTTAACCCTAGAGGTGCATGTTTACAAGTGTGCTTGATCTCATGCATTATTGTCTTGAATTTAGGGTTTCTAAGCATTGGTTTTAATCTTGCCATACACACCCTAATTACTAGCATTTATATAAAAGCGATAAATTGCGAAAAGTAAATTTACTATGCTATTACATCACTTGGGGATGGGGATACAAATGTACAAATGGGGATTGCAAGAAATAAAATTCTAATTATCTATTACAACCATATTGAATGTGAATAAATGTACTAGAATTGAAATGAAAAGAAAATGAACTTTGTTTTGATTTTTTTGTTAAGGAAAGGTTTTGATTAATTAAAGTAAATATGAAAATAAAATATTTTTTGTGATATTTTTATATATTCATGAAATAAAACTTTTAAATAAATAATGTGTAAAAAATCAACTCAAAAGGAGTTGTTTTGATTGGTTAGAATTTTTTTTGAAGTTTGTTAAAAAGAAAAAGGAAACAAACAATAGGTAAGAACTGTTTTGGTCATGCCAAGGTTTGAACTCGGGACCTTACACATAAATGCATTTCGCGCGCGCTGTTTATACCACTGGGGTGGTCTGTATCATCTGTTCATAAGGCAGCTTCAATTGGGTACAAGATGAATTTGTTTCTGAATGTTTGACATGCCCAGCTTCTTCTTTCAATTTCAGGAATGCAAGGCTCCCAAGTTGAGATTCGAAAGGCCTCAATGTTCAGCCAATCAAAGGACACAGAAAAATTGTCTAATGTTTAAAAATGAACCTAACAAAGGTAACTTTCAAAGAACTACAGGCCAAGGGTTAGCACAAGTTTATTTGGAACCAAAATCAAAGGCTAACTAGTCATAGTTAAGATTCTCAGCAAATAGGCAATAATAATCGAAGGTTAAGGCATGGTCAACTTCCTAGATATGATATCTACATTTCCCTTTATTTTGTATGTACAAATGATGATGGAATGAAAAAATTTTCGAGCTTTAAGGAAACTTACCTCTTGAAGTGTCTATTGAAAGAGTTGTATATGAATTCCAAGAATGATGGATCAAACCTTCAGGGACCTTCCTTGAACTAGCTCAGTTGCTGCTTTGTTTGGACAGTCACTGAATCGAAGTGGGGTGTGTGATAGTTGTGAGTGAAACAAAGGATTTGTTATATTGTAGTTTAGGGGAGTGAATCGAATGATTTATTATATTGTAGAGATTTGAGATTTTGTTGAGAGTTTTAGAGCTTGAATATTTGAGAGTGTTTGAGAGTGTTTAAGAACTTAAGAGTTTGAGATTTTGAGAGTTTGAGGATTTTCCCACACAACAAAAAAAATCTGGACCCTTTCTTTGTTATTGGTTTCTCTATTTATAGAGAAAAGGTTTGGGAGTTTGAACAAAATATGGCTTGGTTAAAACGTGAATATTAAGTTATGTCAGATTTTCTATGATCCCAAGGTGAAGTACCAAAGTTGTTGGTTCAAAGGGGCTGATTTCCATGACTTATGGTGAAGTATAATCAGGATTTAAGCAAGGTATGGGCTTAAGACAAATTTTGTACTAGCAAGTTTACTTCATGGAAAAATCTTTTGGACAAAAGCTTAGTTACCTGGATAATAGCTTAATTCATGGTGTAAACAATTAATTATGGAGTGAAACACAATCATTATGGCCTGCAAAGTAAGATCATGTAGCATGGCCTATGGATTTGATCAATGTTCCTTCAAAAATTCTGTTTTCCACTTGTGTGTCGAAGGTTTTTTTGAAATGGATCAAAGCAGGTTGCTTCAAAGGGAGCAACATGCCCAGGCAAAGCTTATGGATTAAACTTGCATCGAAGGAGACGTCATGCCCAAACGGAGGATGTAACCCAAAATTTCATTCGAAGGAGGCCACAAGCCCAAACGAAAGATGTAAACTAAGCTTGCATAAAAGGGAGCCACGTTCCCAAACGAAAGATATAAACCAAACTTGCATTCGAAGAAGGCCTAATGCCCAAACGAAGGATGCATGCAGGAGGTTTAAATGGTGCAATAGAAGGATGTATACAGGAAACCTAAAAGCCTAAATGAGGCTTACCTGCAGGAGTTCCCTACTTTGTGAATCAAAGAAATCATATAGGATGCAAATGGTGCAATCGATGGATGTATGCAGAGAACCTAAATTCCCAAACGAGGCTTGCATGCAGGAGGTCCCAACTTGGTGAATCAAAGGAAACCTTCAGAATACAATTGCCTTATGAATCAAAGGAATCTTTTAGAAGGTCATTTCCTTCTAAATAGAAGGAAGCTAGTATGAAGCCACTACCTTCTGAATCAAAGGAAGCTTTCAAAAGGTCATTTCCTTCTGAATCGAAGGAAGTTGTTTCAAATGGAAACCAAGTCCAGTCGAAGCTAGCATGCAGGAGAGAGTTCAGTCGATGCTAAGCATGAATCGAAGCAAGCTTATTTTTCTTCAATTTTGTCATAAAAATCAAATTTATCTACTTTACTCTTTCAATAGTTTCCTCTTTGACCTGATGCTTGGAAATCCAATATGATCCATGCAAATTACAGGGGGCATTAAAAACTCAATTACACTTGTGTAAATTCAAACTCTAGTTTTGGATCATCAATGTTGAGGAAGTATCTTGAGCTGATCAAACCTTGTGCAATCTTATCCTAATAGAAATCTTGTGAGAAAATTCTTGAGAGATGAGAGGGAAAATCTTGGGGTACAACAGCTGCCCCTGTTCAATCTTATTGAAACTGAAGAGTGAGATTGGCAGATCTGCCTTTCGTAACTTGAAGGCGAAAGATGATTGAACACTTAAAGTGCCCATAAATTTGCTCTCGATGATGTGTTGAATTGGGAATGGGCTTACATATGCCATTTGGAGAGATGATGGAGAGTTGTCGGAGATGGGCTTACAGATGCCATCCATGGTGACAAAAAAGGTCTTTGTTTTCCTGCATTAATCTGAAAGAAATGAGTCTAACCAGAAGAGTTCTTTGATGCGTCTCTCTTTAATTTGGAAGAAATGAATCTAACCAGAAGAGGTCTTTGATATGTCTGTCTTTAATCTGGAAGTCATGAATCTAGCCATAAGAGGTCTTTGATACGCTTGTCTTTAATCTGGAAGAAATGAATCTAACCAGAAGAGGTCTTTGATACGCGTGTCTTTAATCTGGAAGAAATGAGTCTAACCAGAAGAGGTCTTTGATGCGACTGTCTTTAATGTGGAAGAAATGAATCTAACTAGAAGAGGTCTTTGATACGCCTGTCTTTAATCTGGAATAAATGAATCTAACCATAAGAGGTCTTTGATTGATCTTTCCTGCAAGGAAGAGGGTCAGTTGCATGCAGATGTATGCATGGCTTGATAATGTTCTTCAAAGTAAATGAGATTATGCTGTATGCATTTATCATGTATGAAATATGATGTATGAATATGAAATGTTATTGAAGTGTATCTTTGTCTGGGAAAATAAATCCTTGACAAATGCTGGTGAGCCTTGGGAAATGAAATCCCGGACTGTTGCTGGGGATGAAGAGTATGTGTATCTTCAACTTTGTTTAGAGCATTTTTGTTGGGGATTCCTGGTCTGTTGTTTGAGGAGAGACTCTGTTGGGGAATATTTTTGAGAAGACTCTGTGGAGAGTGTTGACCTCTTCTTGGGGAAAAGAGTTCAGGATTTCTAGTCGTCCATTGCTCTGGTGGGGAACTATCTCTTGAAGATTAGTTGTTATCTGGTCGTGTTCCAGGCTTCACACCTACTTGCTGGGGATAATAAGGTTAATTATTATTTGGTCGGGTTCCAGGCTTCACAGTAACTTACTAGAGATTATATAAAAGTCTATTGGGGAAGAGGGGTTGTGATCGCTTAATTTGTAGTAGTCGGAGAGGCAACTCAAGCTGGGGTATCTTGCCACTTGTTGGGGCAATAAACCCTGTTAAAAAGGATATCGGATGAATTGCTGGGGAGGATATTCTTTAAGAAGAATTTTCCTAGGCTCCCTTTTAAGACCAACTCAGCTGAGGAGAGAATCTTCCGGAGATTATAACTCTGGTTGGGGAGTTTATGAATCCAAACTTGTGAAGATAATGCTAATGAAATAACTCTTTCAGGATATCTCAAATGAAATTAAGGAGATGCTTGTCACTGTTTCGAAGCAATATTTGTTAAAAGTTTAATCATGTTCATATGCATATGTTCATTCAATTTTAGTCATTGGACATCTTCGCACTCAAAAACGGAAAAAAAAACAAAAAAGTTTGTACTTCAAAGTATATTTGTATTGATGTTTTCCCCAAAAATAGGTTTTTTTGTACAAAGAGACAAAAATCCTAGTAAGAGGAATCGCCAAAAGAAAATAAAAGTGCACAGAGTGAAAACAAAAATAATAGCCATGTGAAAGTGATCTCATTGCCCCCACTCTGCCATTGCCTTTATATCTTCGAGCAAACCCTTTCCGTTGATTGGATTGATTTTGGACCATTTGAAACTTTGGATTTTGGTAATAAAACTAGCTATAGAGATCCCACAGGACGTGGTCATACGCTTTAATCCTTAATTTTTGCCTGGACCGCCCTTTCGGGTTTTTAGCCCACTAGGATACCCATTTTTTCCCAAGTCACCCTTTCAGGTTTTCGACTTGTCGAGTGTACAATCTTTTGCATATATCCCTAACTTTTACCCAAACCTCTTTGGTTCACCAGGATGCCCATATTTTTGCCTAGGTGTGTCAACCTAACGGGTCATTTTATGCGTAGTATTTTTTAACTATGTCCGCATTTACGGGATATGGGAAATCTTCGCCATCCATAGTAGTCAGCATCATGGCACCACCAGAGAAAAATTTCTTTACAATAAATGGTCCTTCGTAAGTGGGAGTCCATTTTCCCCTGGGGTCGCTTTATGGAAGAATGGTGTGTTTTATTACCAAATCGCCAACTTGATACACTCGAGGCTTGGTCTTTTTGTTGAACGCCTTGATCATACGCTTTTGATACACCTGACCATGGAAAATAGCATCCAGCCGCTTCTCATTAATCAATTTCAGTTGATCCAACCTAGTCTGCATCCAATCATCTTCGCCTAGACCTGATTCTTTCATTATCCTTAGAGAGGGAATCTGAACTTCTACAGGCAAGACGACTTCCATGCCATAGACCAAAGATAAAGGTGTTGCCCCAGTTGACGTGCGAGCCTAAGTACGGTAGCCATGGAGAGCAAACAGTAACATCTCATGCCAGTCCTTGTAGGTTACCACCATCTTTTGCACAATCTTCTTGATATTTTTATTGGCAGCTTCCATTGCGCCATTCATCTTGGGTCTCTACGAAGAAGAATTGTGATGCTTGATTCTAAACTGAGTGCAGAGTTCCGTGATTATAGAATTGTTAAGATTAGTTCCATTATCAGTGATAATCCTTTCGAGGATACCGTAACGATAGATGAGATTATGCTTGATGAACTTGGCTACAACGTTCTTAGTAACTGAGGCATATGAAGCAGCTTTGACCCACTTGGTAAAGTAATCAATGGAAACCAGGATGAAACGGTGACCATTTGAGGCAGTAGGTTTGATCTCTCCAATCATGTCAATGCCCCATATTGCAAACAGCCACGAATCAGTCATGACATTTAGAGGAATAGGCGGTACGTAGACCTTGTCAGCATAGATTTGACACTTGTGGCAAGTCCTTGAGTAATGATGACAATCAGTTTTCATTGTGGACCAATAGTAACCAGCCCTCAGGATTTTCTTAGGCATAGTATGTCCACTAGAGTGGGTCCCAAAGAGGCTATCGTGCATGTCTTCCATAACTTTCTCTGCCTCCTTCTTGTCCATGCATCGGAGTAGATTAGAATCATGGTTACGCTTGTATAGTATTTCGTTGCTTAGAAACAATTTGGCTAAAAATCTTCACAAGAATTTCCTATAATTGACGGAAGCTCCTTCAGGATATTCTTGTGCTTCAAGATATCTCCTCACCTCGTGGTACCATGGTTTTTCTTCATCAATGTCGAGCTCGTAGAAGTGCCCAGGTTCATCAAATCTCTCAATTGTAATCATAGGAGCTTCGTTGTCCCATTTGAATTTTAACATGGAAGACATGGTGGCCAAAGCGTCGGCTAACTGATTTTCCTCCCTAGGGAAATGCTCAAAGGTGATCTCTTCGAAGCATGGAATCAGTGTTAATACAAGCTCCTTGTAGGGGATTAATTTAGGATGCTTGGTGTCCCATTCTCCCTTTACTTGGCTAATTACCATACCAGAATCTCTGAATATATTCAAATGTTTGATCCTCAAGTCAATGGCAGCCTTCAGACCCAAGATACACGCTTTATATTTGGCCATATTGTTCGTACAATCGAAGCATAATCTAGCAGTGAAAGGATTGTGGCAACCCTCAGGAGAAATAATCACAGCACCAATTCCATTTCCCAAAGCATTGGAAGCCCCGTCAAAAACCATAGTCCATTAGGATCCTTGTTTAGGTCTGTCATATGGTCCGGGTTTTGCACAGTCGATCACTAGCATGATATTCTCATTCGAGAAGTAAAAATTCATAAATTGGTAATCATCAACAGCTTGGTGGGCCAAATGATCCACCAATATACTTCCTTTGATGGCTTTTTGTGTTGTATATTGAATATCGTATTCAGTCAGAATAATTTTCCATCTAGCTATCCGTCCGGAGAGGGCGGGCTTCTCGAAGATGTATTTGATAGGGTCAATCTTAAAAATCAATAGACTGGTGTGAGTCAGCATATATTATCTTAGTCGGCAAGCAGCCCATGCCAGAGCGCAACAATTTTTCTCGAGTAGTGAATATCTAGTTTCATAATCGGTAAACTTTTTGCTCAGGTAGTATATTGCATGCTCTTTTCGGCCAGACTCGTCATGTTGACCTAACACACACCCCATAGAATTCCCTAGCATGGTCAAATACATGATCAAAGGTATTCCTTCAACTAGAGGCATAAGGATAGGAGGCTCTTGAAAATATTCCTTTATTTTGTTGAAGGCGGCTTGACAGTCGTCGTTTCATTTGACTACTTGATCTTTCTTCAAGAGTTTGAAGATTGGCTCACAAGTAGCAGTCAAGTGAGAGATTAAACGAGCAATGCAATTAAGACACCCCAAGAATCCTATGACCTCCTTTTCAGAACGGGGGACTGGAATTTCTTGAATGGCTTTTACCTTTGCAGGATCAACTTCGATGCCTTTACCACTAACGAAGAAACCTAGAAGTTTTCTAGATCTTACTCCGAATGTGCACTTATTAGGGTTCAACCTCAATTTGTATTTTTTTCAGCCTCTCAAATAGCTTGTGCAGATGATCGAGATGCTCCTCTTCAGTTTGCGATCTTGCAATCATATCATCCACATAGACTTCTATTTCATGATGAATCATATCATGAAATAAAGCTACCATAGCACTTTGATATGTTGCCCCTGCATTTTTTAGTCCAAACGGCATAACCTTGTAGCAAAAGGTGCCTATTGTGTAACAAAGGTAGTCTTTTCCATGTCTTCGGGAACCATCTTGATTTGGTTGTAGCCAGAAAATCCATCCATGAAGGAGAAGACTTTGTGCTGAGTGGTGTTGTCAACCAAGACATCCATATGTGCTAGAGGAAAATCATCCTTGGGGCTTGCCCTATTCAGATCTCTATAATCCACACACATGCGAACCTTTCCGTCCTTCTTTGGCATGGGGACCACGTTTGCAACCCATTGAGGATAGGATGTGATAGCTAGAAAACCTGCATCATACTATTTCATTACCTCGACTTTTATCTTTTCAGACATGTCAGGCTGCATGCGACAAACCTTTTGCTTAACATGAGGACAATCTTATTTCATTGGAAGACGATAAACCACAATGTCGGTATCCAACCCAGGCATATCTTCATACGACCAAGAAAACACCTCAGTGTAGTCATGTAACATCTGAACCAATCTGCTCCTGATGTCATCTTTTAGGTTGGCGCTGATCTTGACCTCTCTTTTATCTGCCTCAGTACCTAAGTTGATAACTTCGACTGGATCTTCATGGGGTTTAATAGCTTTCCCTTCTTGCATCAGAAGCCTGGCTAGTTCCCCTGGTATTTCGCAATCTTCCTCGCCTTTGTCTTCGGCTTGGTAAATTGTACGTTCGAAGTCATAACTGACAATAGTAGAGTCGTTGGCAATGAGATCCAGAGTGGATGAAGATCTGCAAGTGTGTGCGTGTATGTGTGTGTGCATGTAAGATACATGGCTATTGAGAAAAATTTAATAATAAAAGAAAAGAAAGACAATGAACGCAAAATTTTAAATGCCAAAAGGTCTAATGGTTTATATTAAATGATCATATGATAAATGAACATGAGCAAAACCCTTAACAAATGGACCATAGTACCCCGGGAAAGGCACATGGCTTAAAAGTCATTGTTTTGGAAATTACGATTACAGACAGAAGTTTTTGAATCGACATAAAATAGTAAATAGTAATTACTCCTCAATGAAGGATATGGGAGTGAAATCCTTTTTCTGCCAGTTTCTGAGCTTTCCTTTGGCCGTAGGGTAGATCCATTCTACAAAAGTGCATTCATCATCAGAATCTTCTACATCATTCACTTCATGATTTCTGATGCGGAGAGGTATATTTTCTGCGCGAGCATGCCTGACTTCTTTTTGAGCTTTAATGGTGAAACCCAATCCAAATATGTCTGCTTTAAACAGAATGTCGGGAAGTTGGCCCCAGATAGTACAGTTTCCATCTTCGACCACGACACAGGCATCCTTGAGCGAAACCATTCTTGGAACAACTTCATCAGCTTTTAATATGTTGGAGGAGATTTTGGTGGCGGCGACCATAGGAGGAACAATATCAAAGGACTGGCATGGAGTCTCTATAAATTCGCCATCCATTTCCACATACTTGAAGAAGTTAAGATGGCTCACCATAAATTCTTCTTCGCCGCTAACAGTAACAATTTTCCCTTTTACTGGATACTTTAATTTTTGAAGAAGGGTCGATGTTACTACCCCTGCCCCATGGATCCATGGGCGTCCTAGCAGACAAGAATAGGAGGGACGTATGTCCATTATGTAAAAGGTATAATTGAAGATCTGTGGGCAAACCTTAATTGGGAGATCTACCTCTCCATGAACCACTCTCTTAGACCCATCGAAAGCCCTAACGACAACATCAATTGGCTTTAAAACCAGTCCTTCACAACCTAGTCGGTCCAAAGCACCTTTGGGTAGCACATTTAACGATGAGCCAGTATCAACTAAGACATGAGCTAGGGTGGTTCCCTTGCATTCAATAGAGATGTGTAAGGCTTTTTTGTGGTTTCTTCCCATAGGGTTCAAATCAGCGTCGGAGAACCCTAACCCATTATCAGCCGTTAAACTTGCCACACAGTTCTCAAACAGGTCAGCGGTGGTTTCCTGGGGCACGTTGGCCTTCTTCAAGAACTTGATCAGAGCTTGGGCATGAACGTCCGAACAGAGTAATAACGATAAAATGGAAATTTTAGAGGGGGTTTTCCCTAGCTGCTCCATTATTTTGAAGTCGCTCTTCTTTATGATTTTCAGGATTTCCTCCATCTCTAGATTGGAGGGTTCTTCAGTGTTAGCATTTTTGGTAGGTACCACTATCCTAGTAGGATCACCTTCTTTCTCTTTTCCTTTAGAGTTGGCGCTAGACTTGTCATTGGTAATGTGGACGGGAGTAGTTGTAGTAGTGGGTGGTGAAATATCAGGGGAAAAGATCCTCCTTGTTCTTGTCACTTTACTTGAACCAGTAATATTGGTGACATCAACTCCATCTTTGTCGATCCAAGAATCTTGTTGTATCCCATGATAATAAACCTCGGCACCATAGTTCCATGGAACTGCTTTGTCAGAAGAGTAGGGGATAGGCCCAGCGGCAGTGATTATCAAAGGGGTGATGGTTGTTCACTTGAAATTCTAATAGGACCCTTTGAGGGGATCCTAAAAGGCTTATTGGAAATTGTTATTATGGATAGGTCTTCAGTCTTGTTAGTAAAACTCTTGATGGCAGGAATCTTTTCGAACAGAATCTCACGACTATTTATTAGGCATTTCACACCTTCCTTCAACCGCTTGCACCCATTTACTTATTGATCACAGCAGACATAAATTTTCTAACAGCCAGGGATCACTCCAGCTCTCAGCAAGTTAACTTTTACAATAATTAACGGAGTTGTTAAATCTTCAATGGAGGAAATAAAAGTGGTATCATCAATTGCGTTAACACCTTTTCCATGATTCGGCATTGGTGCGGTTATCACATTCGGAGTATCAAGTGGATCAAATTGAATTGTTTTATTGTCTATCAGATCTTGAATCTTGGTCTTCAGCGCCCAGTAATGATCGGTCTCATGCCCGGGACTGTTTGAATGATATGCACACTTGGCATTGGGATTGTATTTTGGTGATGAAGTGTTTGGATTGGATAGTGGATCACGCAATGTCACTAGGTTGGCCTTCAACAGACGTTGCAAGGCTTGGGACAGTGACATGCTAATCTTTGTGAGTTGTCTTCATGGAATTTCGGGTCGTTGATTGTTGGATGATTGCCTTTGAGCAGACGGAGGGTTAGAGATTAACACAATATTAATAGAGGATCAGTGACTCTTCTTGGCCTGGGTCATTTCCCCATACACATCATTTGCTTCTTTATTTCTAGTGAATGGCTTCTTTACAGCATTAGATGTGGGAGCAGATGTCATTGGGATTTTTCCGCTCTTAATGCCTCTTTATACTCTTTCACCAGTTAGTATCAACTCGGTGAAACCAGCCGAAGAACTGCCAATCAATAGGTTGAAAAATGGGTCGGTCAATGTACCCATGAACATATCAATTAATTCTCAATCAGTTAGTGGTGGTTGGACCCTACCAGCAAGATCCCTCCATTTTTGTGTGTATTCCTTGAACCCTTCGTTAATACCCATCGTCATACCTTGAAGTTGGACTCTTGTAGATGCCAGACCAGCATTGTACTGATACTGATGATAAAAAGTAGTGGCTAGATCTTCCCATGTGTGGATCCGGGAACTCTCTATTGATAGAACCATTCTAGTTGAGTCCCAGCCAGACTCTCTTGGAAGAAATGGATCCAGAGCTTTTTGTCGGTAGTATGCAGTTGCATCTTGTGCACGTAAGACCTTAAATGAAACTTTGGGCAGGAAATCCCGTCATATTTAGCGAAAATGGTATTTTGGACTTATGGGGAATGACGACCCAGGTACTAAGCCCAACTCACTAAAATATAAACCAGGAACGGCTTGAATTTCAATAGCTTTTAGCCTATCCTCCAATTGTTTGTATGTATCCTCGACCGGAGGTTATTTCTCATCAAAGTAGTCTTCATCCTCAGAAGCTTGACCATTTGCAACCGCATCATGGGTGCTCCTAGCCTCTTCATCTTGATTTTCGTCCTCCTCAGATGAATCCTCTACTATCTACACCTGACGAACATGACCTTTGAATCTCTTACCCATGTTGACAAGGGCCTTCTTTTAAGTTTTCTTTTTTGTTGTTAGCAGTGTCATCATCTCTTGTTGTCCCTTGGCTAGGGCTAGCAAAGTTGCTTGGAATTGTGCATTCTGCGCTTGCAAGTACTTCACTGTTTGTTTGATATCCATCTTACTGAAATAAATAGCAGAATGATAAGGAAACATGTTGTGGAAAACCTGTTTATATTATGATGCATGAAAAATGCGTATGCACATGATTTCAAGGACTTATAAGATTTAAATTTGTTTAGACAAAAGGAACAAACATTGCATTAATAAGTTCAAATTGATTACAACATGCCTCTTGGGCTTACATTGAAACAAAAGGAACAAAAATAAAATAAAAATGGCTCAAATCTCCTATGGATTCTTCCTCTTTGGATCAATATAGGCATTCAGGCTCCTCTCCTCATGAATTTTTCTTGTGAGCTCCAATGTCTTCTTCTCACTTGCATAAAATTGGGCTTCAAAGGTGTCTCGCTCCTCCTTTAGCTGAATCTAAGCTCTTTACAAATCTTCAAGAGAAGTAGGCATGTTAGGATAAAGGACAGTAAATGGAACATCTCCTTCGACAACAGGCTCCATGTTGATAGGTAAGATGGTTGGGTATGTCATAGAGAGACTTTGAGCACGAGTTCGTACCCAATTAAGATAAGGATCCAAAGGAATGGAGTTATTGTGCCCCAAAGTCTTGCTATCCACCTTGTTCGCCATTCTCCAAGCTTGTAAGAACCTTTAATGATAGCCTTGATTTTCTCCTTCATAATCGAATACCAAACCTTAGACGAGTGTGTCATGGGGACCATCTCTTCACGCATACCCAAACTGTCGTAGAGCCAAACAAGGGTTGCAGGTAATACCTCCCCTAATGCCAAGTAGAGGGATATTAGGGAATTCCCCACAATGGTCGATGATACTAATGTCCTCCAAGGACCGAGAACACCAATGAATATCAGAATGTGTGAGTAACATCATCCTTTGTAAACATGTCAAGCCTTGCTCGTTCTTCAATGTTGATCGAGGTAGGTGCTAAATAAACCACCTTGAGAGTAAGGGAATGCAACACAAGAGAGTACCTCTTTTCTTCATGGAGCGAGTATGGAAACAATGTAGAATGTCTCCAAGAATAGTAGGTACAAGATTACGAGAGAGAAAGACCTTGATAGCATTCACATCTACGAGTTGGTCCGGATTGGGAAATAGAACCAAACCATAGATTATAAGGGCCAAGAAATCTTCAAAATCTTGGAAATCCAAATTTTCCCAAAACAAACAGGCCTTCTCCAACAGAAATTTGGTGAAGAAACCCTTAACTCCACTTCTTGTCTCCCAATTTTCCATAATGTTGGATCTCTTCAAATGTAATTATTTTGTTATGACCTCAAGATTTGGAGTCTCCTCTAAACCGGTGAACAATATTTGATCAAGCACAAGCCCTCATAATAGTTGAGAGAATTCTTCTATTGTAGGATCCAATTGGTAGTCAGGAAAGGTGAAGCAATGATGCATGGGATCAAAGAATTGGAAGAGCACACACATCATTTCTTCTTGGAAGTTTGAAGTAGCCAAGTTGAGAAGTCGACCATATTTCTTGGTGAAGGGAGAATCTTCAGGCACCCTTGATTCTAACTCTTGAAGTTGAGGATGCACTTTCACGAAGTTAACTCCGATGGTATTCCTACGAGTAGAAGTCATGATCTACAAAATAGAACAAAGATAAATTCCTAAATCCTTGAAATGGTTAGTGAGAATGCTTTATGATGTTATGATGTTTATGATGACATGAATAATAATCACAAACAAAACACATAAAAAACCTTAGGTTTATGCTTTCATGGGTTCTGTAGGTAAGTACCCTCTTGAAGCTTAGTTGGTTCAACCTATCCTAGAAAGTAATCCGGTTCTAGGGAATATCAATATCACTTATCTTTCTTCATTGGGCATTGTCTCAACACAATCAATATTTTCTTACGATCGAGATATCCCAAAAGTCCAATCTTTGTAAGTATGAGAGTGCGCCTAAGAGGGGGGGGGGGGGGGGGGGGGGTGAATTAGGAACTTTAAAAGTTTTTGCCGTTTTAGTGAGATGGATATTATTTTTCTGGTTTAGTGCATGAGTTTACAATTGTGTTTCTTTCTTTTCTGGTTTATGATTAGTGATGAAAGCGGTAAATGCAGAAAAGTAAAGAACACAGAGATGTATCCTGGTTCCCCTCACAATCCAAGAGTACTCTAGTCCCCTTTCAACTTGAAAGATATTTCCTTATTGTTAGATCTCTAGACAAGACACCCTAGTCCTTCTATACAAGAATCTAACCAATAAAACCACCAAGAATAATCCTCTTGGACCAAGAACAATCCTCTTAGATTTTCACTATGTCAACAATGAGAACAATCCTCTCAAAGTGACTACACACTTGTATCTAACAATCCTGGAAAGACAAGATTTTAAAACCACTTAAACTTATATCCAACAATCCTGGAAAAATAAGTAAGTAAATATCAATTTGTGAGTTTGAGTAGTATTGATCACTAAGAGTGATTTGACAATGTATAATCTTCTTCTTTCAATAATAATATTGTACAAAGACTCAAGATATATTTGCTCAAAGTTTTATGTTTAAAGTATGAAAATGTGCAGAAAACTTATGCATGAAAATGAAGAATGCTTGAGTTTGTATTTTGAAAGTTCAGAAAAATATTTTTAAAGAAGATGTTAGATATGAATTTGAAATTGAATATTTATATGTTCATAACACCCTTTTGAAACATCATGAAGATCTGGAAATGTATCATGAACAAATGCCAAGTTTGAGTGAAAAGATGTAATGAAAAGGCATGATCAAAAGGCATGAACAAAGCTGTAATTTTTCAAATTCGTGCAGTGTGTAATCGATTGCACCTTTAGTGTAATCGATTGCACAAGGTTTTCAACAGCTATATTTTCAAAATTTTAAGAGTGAAATCGGTTGCATTAACAATGTAATTGATTGCATACAAAGTCAGTAGCAAAATTTAACTGAGTGCAATCGATAGCACCAACTATGTAATTGATTGCATGCTAAGACATAATCAATTGTTTTGAAAATTTTAAGTGTGCAATCGATTGCACAAACTATGTAATCGATTGCATCAAGAAACAGAAGCAAAAGATTTGGAATTTTTAAAGAGTGCAATCGATTGCACTGAGATGTAAATCGATTGCATGCATATGAAAAATGAAAATTAATCTTTGAAAGGCTTGAGAATGATTTTTAAACATTTCTTTTTCATTTTTGAGCATCTATATCTTAAGATCAAAGTAGATGATATTATTATACCTTCAAAAGATGTTGAGAGCTTTGATTGAAGATATCATCCTTAGATGCTTAGATGCTTGACCAAAGTCTTTGCCTTCTTTTGTTAGCCATGGTTTGTCTTCATCAAAACAAAAGGTTTATTTGAGATGCTTGATTTCACAATCTCAATGAGCGTAGTATCGAGTATCAACCAATTTTCAGCTTTCCACCGAAACCGAATATCTCACTACTTCCTAATGGCCAAGTTGTTCAATTAAAGGTCCTAAGGTCAGTTAGTGCTTTACGACACCGCTCAGCGGCCCCATATTCTCCTTGATTTAACACAAGCGATATCGATACTAAGAAATGTGTCACACTAACGTATCCATTACTTCAACCATATCGGTCTACATCGTAAAATTTCCATAATCTATTGCTACTTACCTAAAGTGGTGCCCTAGATCCGGGTGGAGGATCAAAACAAACCCAAACAAGGACCCATAATGTAAAGCAAGCAAGTCAAACAAAGAAAGCAAGTAAAGGTGATCTAGCCCTAAGGTAACCCCACTTTTAAACATTCCCCAGAAGAGTCACTAGTTCTATAATACGGTGGAAGAATTGACTTGGGTGTTTTGCGTTTGATCGCAATTATTGTGGATAGCAAGAGTCATCACCGAATTTTCCTTTTTCCAATAAGGAAAGGGTGAAAAGAACATGAAAGACCTTTGAGATTATTTCTTGAGTTCGTGGGGTAGATTATAAAAAGGGAAGGTATTAGCACCCTTTTTAATCCATAGTTATCTATGGGATCTTAGTTGCTTGCTAGATCACTTTCTTTGTTTGAAAATGTGCTTTGTGGTGGATTTTGAAAGTATTTTTGAAAAGCTCATTCGTTGAGGCAAACTGTGTAATGATTCTCGTCTCTATAAGAATGCATACAAAGTGTTGGACTTTTTTGAAAATAATTCAAAGAGATGTTTGTTTTTGGAGATGTTTTTGAAAGTTTGAGTGTGGAAATGGTTTTGATTTTCAAGTAAGCAACTAAGAACGTTCTACTTACTCAAAAGTCTTTTTGTTCATTTCTTCCTTCCTTTGATATCTCTATCTTACCATTGATTGGTAAGAAGCCTTATCTTTGGATGTAAACGTGACGAGCGTGGGTCATTGTATAGTCATGAATAAAAATGTTGTGAGATATCTTAGCATTTCTCTTGAGGGACTAAGATCATTTGTAAGGAAACATTCGAAGCGTCATCAAGGGACTATGATCTTTTGATTATTTTTGCTAAGACGTCTCACATGCATTTATGACCATTTTCTCAAGGCAACAAGTGGAGTTAACCCTAGAGGTGCATGTGTACAAGTGTGTTTGATTGCATGAATTTTTGTCTTGAATTTAGGGTTTTCTAAGCATTGGTTTTAATCTTTCCCTACACACCCTAATTACTAGCATTTATATGAAAGCGGTAAATTGCGGAAAGTAAATTTACTACACTATTACATCACTTAGGGATGGGGATACAAATGTACAAATAGGGACTATAAGAAATAAATTTCTAATTATCTATTACAACCATATTGAATGTGAATAAATGTACTAGAATTGAAATGAAAAGAAAATGAACTTTGTTTTGATTTTTTTGTTAAGGAAAGGTTTTGATTAATTAAAGTAATTATGAAAATAAAAATTTTTTATGATATTTTTATATATTCATGAAATAAAACTTGTAAATAAATAGTGTAAAAAAACAACTCAAAAGGAGTTATTTTGATTGGTTATAAAAATGTTTTAAGTTTGTTAAAAAGAAAAAGGAAACAAACAAAAGGTAAAAATTGTTTTGGTCCTGCCGAGGTTTGAACTCAACCCTACACAGAAATGCCTTTCGCGCGTGCTATTTGTACCACTTGGGTGGTCTATTTCATCCGTTCATAAGGTAACTTCAATTGGGTACAAGATGAATTTGTTTCTTAATGTTTGACATGCCTAGCTTCTTTATTCGATTTCAGGAATGCAAGGCTCCCAAGTTGAGATTCGAAAGGCCTCAATGTTCAGCCAATCGAAGGACACCGAAAAACTGTCTAAAGTTTAAAAATGAACCTAAAAAAGGTAACTCTCAAAAAACTACAGGACAAGGGTTAGAACAAGTTTATTTGCCACTAAAATCAAAGGCTAACTAGTCATAGTTAATATTCTCAGCACATAGGCAGTAATAATCGAAGGTTAAGGCATGGTTAACTTCCTAGATATGATATCTACATTTCCCTTTATTTTGTATGTACAAATGATGTTGGAATGAAAAAAGTTCTGAGCTTTAAGGAAACTTACCTCTTGAAGTGTCAATCGAAAGAGTTGTATATGACTTCAAAGAATGATGGATCAAACCTTCAGGGACCTTCCTTGAACTAGCTCAATTGCTGCTTTGTTTGGACAGTCACTAAATCGAAGGGGGTGTGTGATAGTTATGAGTGAATCGAAGGATTTTTTATATTGTAGTTTAGGGGAGTGAATCGAAGGATTTGTTATATTATAGAGATCTGATATTTTTTGTGAGAGTTTTAGAGCTTGAATATTTGAGAGTGTTTGAGAACTTGAGAGTTTGATGATTTTCCCACACAAAAAAAAAATCCGGACCCTTTCTTAGTTATTGGTTTCTCTATTTATAGAAAAAAGGTTTGGGAGTTTGAACAAAAATGGCTTGGTTGAAAGGTGAATATTAAGTTATGTCAGATTTTCCATGATCCCAAGGTGAAGTACCAAAGTTGTTGGTTAAAAGGGGCTGGTTTCCATGACTTATGGTGAAGTATAATCAGGATTTAAGCAAGGTATAGGCTTAAGACAAATTTTGTACTAGCAAGTTTACTTCCTGGAAAAATCTTTTGGACAAAAGCTTTGTTACGTGGATAATAACTTAATTCTTGGTGTAAACAATTAATTATGGAGTGAAACACAAGCATTGAGGCCTGCAAAGTAAGATCATGTAGCATGGCCTATGGATTTCATCAGTGTTCCTTCAAAAAAATTGTTTTCCACTGGTGTGTCAAAGGTTTTTTTGAAATGGATCAAAGTAGGTTGATTCGAAGGGAGCAACATGCCCAGACAAAGCTTATGGATTAAACTTGCATCAAAGGAGACTTCATGCCCAAACGGAGGATGTAACCTAAACTTGCATTCGAAGGATGCCACAAGCCCAAACGAAAGATGTAAACCAAGCTTGCATAAAAGGGGGCCACTTTCCCAAATGAAAGATATAAACCAAACTTGCATTCAAAGAAGGCCACATGCCCAAACGAAGGATGCATGCAGGAGGTCTAAATGGTGCAATCGAAGGATGTATGCAGGAAACCTAAAGGCCCAAATGAGGCTTGCTTGCATGAGTTCCCTACTTTGTGAATCAAAGCAATCATATAGGATACAAATGGTGCAATCGAAGGATGTATGCAAAGAACCTAAATGCCCAAACGAGGCTTGCATGCAGGAGGTCTAAACTTGGTGAATCGAAGGAAACCTTCAGAAGGCCATTGCCTTCTGAATCGAAGGAAGCTTTCAGAAGGTCATTTACTTTTGAATCGAAGGAAGCTAGTATGAAGCCACTACCTTCTGAATCGAAGGAAGCTTTCAAAAGGTCATTTCCTTCTGAATCGAAAGAAACAGTTTCAAAGGGAAACCAAGTCCAGTAAAAGCTAGCATGCAGGAGAGAGTTCAGTCGAAGCTAAGTATTAATCAAAGCAAGCTTATTTTTCTTCAATTTTGTCAGAAAAATAAAATTTATCTGATTTGCTCTTTCAATAGTTTCCTCTTTGACCTGATTCTTTGAAATCCAATATGATCCATGGAAATTACAGGGGGCATTAAAAACTCAATTGTACTTGTGTAAATTCAAACTCTAGTTTTGGGTCATCAGTGTTGAGGAAGTATCTTGTGCTGATTAAACCTTGTGCAATCATATCCTAATAGAAATATTGTGAGAAAATTCTTAAGAGACGGGAGGGCAAATTTTGGGGTACAACAGCTGCCCCTGTTCAATTTTCTTGAACCTGAAGAGTGAGATTGGCAGATCTGCCTTTTGTGACTTGAAGGCGAAAGATGATTGAACACTTAAAGTGCCCAAAAATTTGCACTCGATGATATGTTGAATTGGGAATGGGCTTACAGATTCCATTTGGAGAGATGATGGATAGTTGTAGGAGATGGGCTTACAGATGCCATCGATGGTTACAAAAAAGGTATTTGTTTCTCCTGTCTTTAATCTGGAAAAAATTATTCTAACCAGAAGAGGTCTTTGATGCGTCTGTCTTTAATCTGGAAGAAATGAATCTAACAAGAAGAGGTCTTTGATACGCCTGTCTTTAATCTGGAAGACATGAATCTATCCAGAAGAGGTCTTTGATACAACTGTCTTTAATCTGGAAGAAATGAATCTAACAAGAAGAGGTCTTTGATACGTCTGTCTTTAATCTGGAAGAAATGAGTCTAACCATAAGAGGTTTTTCATGCGTCTGTCTTTAATCTAGAAGAAATGAATCTAACCAGAAGAGGTCTTTGATACGCATGTCTTTAATCTGGAAAAAATGAATATAATCAGAAGAGGTCTTTGATTGATCTTTCCTACAAGGAAGAGGGTTAGTTGCATGTAGATGTATGCATGTCTTGATGATGATCTTCAAATAAAATGATATTATGCTGCATGCATTTATCATGTATGTAATATTATGTATGAATGTGAAATGTTATTGAAGTGTATCTTTGT
Organism: Vicia faba; assembly: GCA_948472305.1. Classification (NCBI taxonomy): domain Eukaryota; kingdom Viridiplantae; phylum Streptophyta; class Magnoliopsida; order Fabales; family Fabaceae; genus Vicia; species Vicia faba. The sequence goes on from OX451741.1 coordinate 1,115,204,166, forward strand.
CTGAGAAAATAAATCCTTGAAAAATGCTGGTGAGCCTTGGGAAATGAAGTCCCAGACTGTTGTTGGGGATGAAGAGTATGTGTATCTTTAACTCTGTTTAGAGCGTTTTTGTTGGGAATTCTTGGTCTGTTGTTTGAGGAGAGACTCTGCTGGGGAATATTTTTGAGAAGACTCTGTGGAGAGTGTTGACCTCTACTTGGGGAAAAGATTTCAGGATTTCTAGTCGTCCATTGCTCTGGTGGGGAACTATCTCTTGAAGGTTAGTTGTTATCTGGTCGGGTTCCTGGCTTCACACCTACGTGCTAGGGATAATGAGGTTAACTGCTATCTGGTCGGGTTCTAGGCTTCACAGTAACTTACTAGAGAATGCATCAATGCATGGAGTCCTATGTGATAGGCTTAATTTTGTAGAGGAAATGTGTTTTAGATAGCTAAACCGAGGGTGAGATTGGTCATTGATCGGTCGTTTGTTTTCAACTAAGGTGAAAATTTTGATAGGGTCAAGAGATAACGATTCTGCCCAACGTATGTTTTGCGGAATGTCATGTATGATGAATGATGTCTTAGATTGAAATGGAACCCATAGCGTATGTGAATTGGGTGTCTGTGTATGCCCCAAAATGTTATAAAAAATGCTTTATGTATTATCTCCTTTAAACCATTGGTTTTGAGTTACCAACTCCTTGACGTTGTACGTTGCATTGTCGGGGTATTTTAAATTAATCTGAACATGGTGAAAAGTGTCAGCAAGATCTTGATTTTATGTTGTAGGTGCAGGTGCAGGTGTAGACATGTGCATGGACGTAGACATGGATTTTCTTTTTGATGTTTTTCTATCCAAAATGTTTTTCCGATGTTTTATCAAATGCTTTTATTCGTCAAATCCCCCAAAATGATTTCAACACAATATTCACAAGCAATAAGTAAAGTATTTTGCAAACAAGTTCGAAAAAGGAAAAACACAATTTGAACCATGAAAAAGAGTAAATGTTTTATTGATATGCCTCTGAATAGGCGAGAGTACAAGATGCAATTCCTTGAAAGAGGTAATTACAGAAAGTTTTAAAATTGTAAATGGCAATGAAAATGATAATTGCTACTGTTTTCCCCCAATGTCATTTTAATAACTCATATCCCTTTGATTCTGAGTTGTATGATCTAGATCTATCTCTTCCTTCGTCTTTCGTAGTCGCACTTCTTAGATTGCAGTTTTTTTGTTCTTTATTTCTTTTTTGAATAAGATCCCTAATTTTTACATGGATCGCCCTCTCGAGTTTTCGGTCCACCAGGATAGTTTTTTTTGGTCTGTCCCTAATTTTTGCTTGAATCACCCTTTAGGGTTTTCGATCCATCGGGACGCTCCTTTTTGCCTATGTTGTCCGTTTAGGGTTCGGGCTTAGCGAGCTTTTTATACATAGTATTTTTTGACTGCATCTGAATTTTCCGAATGCGGTAGTTCTTCCCCATCCATTGTTGTAAGGATGAGACCACCATTGTAGAATACTGTTTTTACTACGTATAGACCTTCGTAGTTGGGCGTCCATTTACCACGTGAATCGAGGTGAGGTAACAGAATCTTCTTGAGTACTAAATCCCCTTCTTTGAATATTCAAGGACAAACTTTTTGTCGAAGGCCCTTTTCATCCGCTTCTGATGTAATTGACTGTGGCATAGAGCTGTCAAGCGTCTCTCTTCGATGAGGTTGAGCTGGTCGAGTCACGTCTGAACCCATTCTTCCTCTTCCAGCTTTGTTTCCATTAAAACCCAGAGTCATGGTATCTCTATTTCCACCGGAAATACTGCCTCATATACCAGAGAAAAAGGAGTCACACCTGTTGATGTGCATACGGAAGTGCGATAGCCATTTAGAGCAAAGGGAAGCATTTCGTGCCATTCTTTGTATGTCTTCACCATTTTCTGAATAATCTTATTAATATTTTTATTGGATGCCTCGACGGCTCCGTTCATCTTGGGTCTATATGGTGAGGAGTTATGATGCTCGATTTTGAAATTATCGCACAGTTCCTTCATCATTTTGTTGTTCAAATTAGACTCGTTGTCTATAATAATCCTGCTTGGAACCCCGTATCTACATATGAGATTCTGCTTGATGAAACTTGTAACCACTTGGCTTGTGACATTGGCGTAGGATGCTGCTTCCACCCATTTGATAAAGTAATCGATGGCTACTAGTATGAAACGATGCCCGTTGGATGCTTTCGGCTCAATCATGCCAATCATATCAATTCCCCACATTGAAAACAGCCACGGAGAGCTCATGACATTCAGGAGAGTTGGTGGCACATTTATCTTATCGACGTAGATTTGGAATTTGTGACATGTTTTTGTATAGTGGTAACAATCGGCTTCCATTGTTAACCAATAATACCCTGCTCGCATAATCTTTCTAGCCATGGCGTGCCCATTTGTATGAGTTCCAAAAGTACCTTCGTGGATTTCTCTTATGAGTGTATCTGCTTCCCGTTTATCCATGCACCTGAGTAGTACCATATCATAATTTCTCTTGTATAACACTCCATTACTTAGAAAGAATTTAGAGGCTAACTTCCGTAGAGTTTGCTTGTCAATGATAGAGGCATTTTCTTGATATTCTTGCTTTTTTAAGGTACTTCTTGATGTTGTAAAACCAAGGCTTGTCATTTTTCCCTTCTTCAATAGCAACGCAATATGCGGGCTCTTCAAAGTGTCTGATGGTGATGCATGGTTCGTTGTTTGGCCAAGTCACTTTGAACATAACTGATAGAGTTGCTAGAGTGTCCGCCATTTGATTTTCTTCTCGTGGGATGTGACTGAAAATGATCTATGTGAATTCTGCGGCCAACTTTAGAACATGATCCCGATATGGAATCAGTTTGGGGGTGTTTAGTATCCCATTGCCGTTGACTTGGTATATGACTAGTGCTGAATCTCGAAATACTTCGAGGTGTTTGATTCTTAGATCAATGGAAGCTTCCAGTCTTAGTATACAAGCTTCGTACTTGGCGACATTGTTGGTGCAGTCAAAAGACAACCTTGCCATATAGGGCTTGTGATAATTCTTTGGAGAAGTCAAAATTGCCCCTATACCGTGCCCCAGTGCATTTGAAGCCCCGTCGAACATGAGTGTCCAACATGCCCCTGGTTCGGGTCCTTCATTAGGTCCTGGTATTTCAAAGTCACCTATGACCATGACATCTTCGTCTGGAAAGTCGAACTTCATAGGTTGACATTCTGGCAGCGGTTGGTGAGCTAGATGATCAGCTAGGATACTACCTTTGATGGCCTTTTGAGTGACATATTGGATGTTGTATTCTGATGGTAGCATCTTCCATTGGGCGATTCTCCCTGTAAGAGCTGGTTTTTCAAACACGTGTTTTAAAGGATCCACTCTTTCTATTAACAATGTGGTGTGGGTTAACATATATTGCCTTAACCTCTTAGTAGCCCAAACTAATTCACAATAAGTTTTCTCAAGAAGCGAATACCTAGTTTCGCAGTCAGTAAACTTCTTGCTGAGGTAGTAAATTTGCGTGCTCTTTTCTTCCTGTTTCATCTTACTGTCCTAAAACACAACCCATTGATCCTTCCAGCATTGTTAGATACATGATGAGTGGTCTTCCGAGAACTAGTGGCATTAAGATCGGCATCTCTTGTAAATATTGCTTTATTGTCTCGAAATCCGTTTGGAAATTGTCATTCTATACTACCGTTTGATCTTTTTGTAATAATTTGAATATAGGCTTACACATAGCTGTTAGATGCTATATGAACCTTGAGATGTAATTCAATCGCCATAAGAAGCCACAAACTTATTTTTCTGTCCTCGCCGCTGGCATTTCTTGTATGGCTTTTACCTTGTCGGGGTCTACCTCGATACCACATTGACTTACAATGAAACCCAGTAACTTGCCTGATCTGACGCCAAATGTGCATTTGTTCGGATTCAACCTCATCCTGAACTTGCGCAGCCACTCAAATAATTTTTGTAAATGTATGATGTGTTCCTCCTCCATATGGGATTTGGCGATCATATCATCTACGTACACCTCAACCTCTTTGTGAATCATATCATGGAATAGTGTGACCAAAGCCCTTTGATAAGTTGCAACTGCATTTTTAAGACCGAACGACATTACTTTGTAGAAGAAGGTCCCCCAAGGTGTCATAAAAGTGGTCTTTTCTATGTCTTCGGGTGCCATTTTGATTTGATTATAGCCTGAGAAATCATCCATGGATGAGAATACCGAGGCTTGAGCTGTGTTGTCTACCAAAACATTTATGTGAGGTAACGGGAAGTCGTCTTTGGGACTTGCTTTGTTCAGATCTCGATAATTCACACACATGCATACCTTGCCATCTTTCTTGGGTACCGGCACAATGTTAGCTATCCATGGCGGATAATCTACCACTATTAAGAACCCTGCGTCGAATTTTTTAAGGACCTCTTGTCTAATCTTGCTAGACATATCTGGACGAGTTCTCTTGAGTTTTTTCCTAACTGGAGAACAAACTTCTTTAAGAGGTAGTCTATGCACCACAATGTCTGTATCTAATCTCGGCATGTCCCTGTAGGGAAAGGAAAATATATCCATGTTCTCATGCAATATCTTGATCAACCTTTCTTTGACGCTCTTTTCTAACATTGCTACTAGCTTGATTTCTTTCAAATCCTCCTATGTGCCGAGATTAATGGTCTCAATAACTTCTTGATATGGTTGTATGTTGTCATCCTTTTGCTATATTTCCCTTGCCATTGCTTCAGAAAGTTCAAGATCTTCATCATCTTCCTCTTCAGCTTGGTTGATGGGAGCATCAAACTTATATCGGATCGCAACAGTAACATTATCGGTAGTTTTGGACAAGGATCTGCACGTTTATCACGTTTTGGTGCAGATTTTAGTATATGAGTTTTGAAGATGCACATTGTTGTACCCCAAAATTTTCCCTCTCTTTTTCAAGACATTCCTCATAAATGATCTCTAATTCTCAAAGATTTTCAAGGAATTGATCACACAAAATCATCTCCGAAGCACTAGGATTCCAAATTAGGGTTTTGACTGAGAATGACCAGTCTTTGACTTTTGACCTAGTACATGACTTATTGGTTCGAAATATGATCTCAAGGATTCAAGTACGTCATTTTTACCTAATTGCATATTTCAATTCATCCCCCGATTGACAGATGAAATTTGGTCAGTTGATGAAAAAGTCAATTGTACACTGAAAAGTCAAACTTTGACTTTTTGACCAAATTTGGGTTTCAAAGATCACATTTCATCAAGGCATTCAAAATATGGAATTTGATCATCAAAAATCAAGAAGGTAAAAAATCATACTTGGCAAGACTTGGAAAAATTTTCTAAGTATTTTCCATACATGATTAATTTCATTACCTCATGACATCTTTCTTCACTATAATTCAAAATAATTCAAGAATGTTACAAATAATTCAAGTTATTACAAGACTGCATTTTTTAAGTTAGAATTTTTTAAGTTACAAATCCTAAAGCCTTGTCTTGTTTGAACTTTTCCCTTTGACTAAATACATAAAAACAACCCTGCTATGCTGTCATAGTCTGCTCCAAAACTTGCAATGCTGCCCTAAAAGTCTGCACCATATCAGTCTCATGTTTGCACCAAATTAGCATATAAGAGCTACTCCTAAAAAGGATATGAAACAACATACCCAAAAAGTTCAAAAATTCATTTGTTTCCCTCCCAAACTTCAGCCAACTTCATCTATAAATAAATTGTTTTCACAACACACAAAGTGTGTTTTTTTAGAGAGAGAATAGAGAGTTTAGAACAAAAATCTAACAGAACTTTTCTTGTAACTTCTGCTCATCTTCAGTTCTATTTCATTCACAAAATAGAAAAACTCTCAAACCACTGTTCCACCTTGCAAGCTCTCTCATAAACCAGCCATCCAAACACTTCATACCATATAGAGATTGTTCAAACACAAGAACAGTTTATATAGTGCCATTATCATCACCTTTCAACCACAAACAAAAGGCAGTATTATATAATTTGACTGAGTTGGAGAGTGGTCTAGCAGCTTCCAATACAGAGGGAGGACTGGAGCAGTATCCTAGAGGTTCACTGAAGCTACCACAACATCTTGAAAGAGGTTCAAATTCAAAACAAATTGCGGTCTCGAGGTAAGTCTTCTTGACTATTGAACTTTCATGTCAAGCATCATTAATGATTCATTTTGAGGATAAATATAGTAATCATTGTCTTTTGGAGCTAACCATTTACTTGCTTTTGTCAATACTATGTCAAAAACTGACCTGTACAAACAATAGACCAATGTTTAAGGAAAAAAAAACTGCAGCGTGAGTCGACACATCCACACATGAGTCGACTCATTTTAGTGACAAAACAAAGTATGAGTCGACACAAAGCCTTATGTGTCGACACATACTGCTATCCAGACCCAAAACAAAAATAGAAAAGATGCATGCGTCGACACAAAACACGAATGTGTCGACACAAATAGGAAATGAGTCGACACATCCCATTATGCATCGACTCATACTGAGTTGATTTGGTTTTATAGGGGCAAGGAAAGTTATGTGTCGATGCATAGATGCATGCGTCGACACATAATGGTTGAAAAATATTTTTTCCTTTATTTTACATCTTTTTATGTTTTCTATATATTTTCTTCATTGCTATTTAATATGGTTTTAATAATTAAATTTATTTCATCCCCATTTGTGAATTGTACCCCCATCCCCCAAGTAATGTAATAGCTTAGGATTTTAATTTCCGCAATTTACCGCTTTAATATAATTGTTAGTAATTAGGGTGTGTATGGCAAGATAAAATCAACCGCTAGAAAACCCTAATCTCAAAGACGAAAATGCATGCAATCAAACACACTTCACACACGTACACCTTTAAGGTAATCTCGCTTGTTGCCTCATAAAAATAGTCATGTCGCTCGAATATGGGCGCTTTAGCAAAAACCCTCGATAAAAAAGATCGTAGTCCCTCGATGACCCTTCGGTATTGCCTTCGGTAAAACGATCTTAGTCCCTACGAAAATTGCTAAAGCGTCTCATAAGTTGCCTTCTATGACTATAAGATTGACCCGCGCTCGTCCTTTCACATCCAACGATGGGGCTTCTTACCAATCAATGGTAAGATAGCAACATCTAAAGGACGAGGAAAGAACAAAGACCTTTTGAGTAGGTAGGACGCTCGTAGTTGCTTGCTCACAAACTAAAACCATTTCCACACTTACACTTTTAAATCATCTTCAAAAAAATAAATATCTCTTTGAAATATTTTCAAAACCAACACTTTGTATACGTTCTTATAGAAACGAGAATCATTACAAAGTTTCCCAAAACAATGGCGTTTTCAAAATATTTTCAAACTTACACCAATCACAAACACATTTCAAACAAAGAATTTTCAAAGTGATCAAGAAACTAAGAACCCGTAGATAACTACAGATGAAAAGGGTGCTAATACCTTCCCTTTTCATAATCTACCCCCCGAACTCAAGAAAATATCTCGAAAGGTCTTTCCTGTTCTTTTCACACTTTCCTTTATTGGATAAAAGAAAAGCCGGTGGCGACTCTTGCTATTGGAAACATTTGTGATAAAATGCAAAACACCCAAGTCAGTTCTCCCACCGTATTACACACATGCAGGGAAAATATTGCCATTTTTAAATTCAGGAGATAAATGCAAAAGAAAGACAAAGATCTTAATTGAAAACAAAATATAACTTTTATTAATTGTGAATATTGTTTGAAACAAAATGGGGAGACACTTACAAGAAACCCCTATGCCTCAGGCTTGACATAGGTTCTTTCAAAAACAAGAAAAATTACCTAGGAAAGGAAAAGATCTCGGGAATCTCCACGACTGTCTAGCTTTTGAGTTCTTCTCATGGGGCACATTCTCGGATGAAGTCAGTTGTTCTTTTGGGGTTGACTTTGTTGGATATCATTTCCACCTGTCCTCCACGCTCTATTCCCTTGTTGACAAATGTCTCTTGGAGTGGAGGAAACCCTAATTTACCTTTCAGAGTAGATTTTGATAGTTCATAGCCCAAACCGAAGCAGTTCTTCTTCTCAGAATTTCTGGGAGCTTTCCCCAAACTTTCGAGGCACCACTTTCCATTGTTGTTTGCAAATCTCTCCATGAGGTTACCTTGGGTTTATTACTCTTCTTCACTGGTAAAGTCACCATTGAAGCAACTTCCAGGACTTGGAATGGGGTGGCTATACAGTTTTCATCGGCACTAATATACCTGTACAATTCTATGTGACTTACGAAGATGTCCTCCTCACCGTCGATTATAATTAACTTCCCTTCCACTAAGAAATTAAACTTTTGATGTAAGGTCGAAGTGACTGCCCCTGCTGCATGAATCCAGGGTCGCCCCAGTAAGCATGTGTATGTCGGTTCTATATCCATGACTTGGAAAGTGATATAGAAGATATATGGTCCTATTTTGACTGGAAGGTCCACCTCTCCGAATACCGAGCTTTGAGAACCGTCAAATGCTTTCACTATTGTAGAGCTTGACCTTTTCACGACTCTATCTAATGTTAACTTCATCAGACTTGATTTTGGTAACACACTGAGGGCTGAACCGGTATCGGTGAGTGCCCTGGATATGCTGGTAGTACCTATCTGGATAGATATATGAAGTGCTTTGTTGTGAGCCCGGCCTTGTGGAGGAAAATCATCGTTATTATAACCCAGATATGATCTGGATCTCAGGTTTGCTACCACATTGTCAAATTGATTTACGGTAATATCCTCTGCAACGTGGGCTGAACTTAGTACCTTCATTAAAGAGTCTCAATGCACCTCATAATTTATGAGCAACGAGAGTATGGAAATTTTATCCGGAGTTTGGTGAAGTTGATCCACCACCCTATAGTCACTTCTTTTGATTATTTTCAAAAACTCCTCCGCCTCTTGGTCAGTAAAGTTTTTGCTTGGAGGTTATTTCTCTTGAATTGTTTCTACCAGTGCTTTTCCTTTATCCTTTATTGATACCTCATCCTTCTTCTTTGGTGGTTCAGATCCGAAGACTCGACTACTACGGGTCATACCCCCTGTCCCTGCTATGTTTGAAATTGTGGGTCCTTGACTTGATGATGGCTCACTTTCTTGTTTCAATCCATTAATATATATGGATGAATCATAACTCCATGGTACTGCTTTGTTATTTTCATAAGGGATAGGTGATGGCCCTTTAGTTACCATCTTGGCCCTTGGAACTACTAATATTTGCAAAGTCTTCTTTGGTGCTTCCCCTGGGGTTTCTGTCAATTCTTCCCACGGGATCACCAAAGTCTTTTTATTAAGATTTGGGCCTTGGCAAGGGATTACCAATGGCTTCTTTTCTTCAATTGAAACTACATATTTCTCTTCAAGGTATGGTCCTAATTGGACTATCCCCTGGTCTACCAGCTTCTGTAACGTTCTTTCGAAGGCTTCATTATGTTCCAATAGGAAACCACATTCCAACATATATCCTTTTAATGAATTTATTGGGTCCTTTGCTTGCTTGGTTTCCCCACAGTCGATGATTATCTCGATCGCATTTATTGCCAATCCACCATGCAGAGGCATGGGGTTTGATTTGATGTTAGGTTTCTCAAAAGTGATGTCTTGATATTCTAACAAATCTTGAACTTTATGCTTGAATGCCCAACATTGTTCTATGTTATGTCCAGAAGAATTAGCATGATACTCGCATATGGCATCGGCATTGTACTTACGCAGGAGTGGTCCGACTAGAGGATCTAGAGGCTTTAGTTCCACCAAGGATGCCTTGACCAAGTGTTGTAATAGCTAGCCGGGTGGCATAGGGAGTGAATACAAATTTCTATGCGGCCTTCCAAATAAGCCTTGCTGTTTTCCTCGTGGGATCATTAATGGTTGTTGTGCCCTTGGTTGTGAGGCTAAAACATTAATTTCTCCCTCCTTTCTTTTCGGGAAGTTAGGAGCATGTCTCTTTATTTTATAGGGGGTGTTTGATGGTCCCCCTGGTATTTTTCCACTCTTTATTCCAGTCTCAATTCTTTCCCTGATAGTTACTAAGTTTGAGAATCCCGAAGAGATACTTCCTACCATCTTCTCATAACATAACCCTTGCAAGGTATGATACGGTGGCAGAACCGACTGTTATACCGGTTTGCGTTTTTTTTCTCGCAAATGTCGTAGTAAGCAAGAGTCGCCACCGACTTTTATTTCATCCAACAAAGGAAAGGAAAAAGAACAGAAAAACCTTTTTTCGAGAGTTTCTGAGTATGGGGGGTAGATTATAGAAAGGGAAGGTGTTAGCACCCTTTCTATCTGTGGTTTTCCACGGGCTCTTAGATGCTTGCTTATTTTTGAAATTGCTTGTGTGTGTTTTGCAAAAAGTTTTAACTTCGTGATAACCCTTGTATCTATCCTCAAGAGTGTGACGGAGTTGTTTTGAAAACTGTTTTGAAAACTGTTTTGCAAATTAACCTAATTTCTATTAGGTTATAATTATGGAAAAAAGTATTTAAGTTAAACTAATTTCTATTAAATTTTAATTATGAAAAAGTATTTAAGTTAACCTATTTAAACTAATTAATTAATGCCAATAAATATTTAAAATTTAAAAAAAAAAAAACTAAACCTAATATTTGTGATTTTCTGATTTTTTTATTATAAAAAAAATGATTTTGTAAAAATAATTAAAAGAAAATATTAGATAAAATAAAAGAAATTAAAAAAGAAAGAGTGTAAAAGAATGGGCCTGATTGTGAAGAACCATTTGGGGGGGGGGGGGGGGTATGCACTGAATCTGGTAAAGGCCCAAATTTATTGGCCCAAAGGTCTAGCGCATGATCCAATGGAATTTCCTTCTGGAGTGTATGGTGGACCTTCAATTCTAGGGCGTTGGACCTACATGATGATGGAACCCAAGGGTGAGATCTGGGGCGTATGGTGGACACCGGATGCTGAAGCATATAGAACCTGCAAGGGATTTGAAGTAAAAATAACAAATGTTGGAGGTAGGGGTCGAACCCCTGACTTCTCACTCACAACGCTTGAATAACTCTCCTGCATGCCATTGGGCCAGTTGGCCTTTTGTTAATATAATTGAACAAAATAATATATAAGGGAAAAACACGTGATGTCCAGAAAAAACGCGCTAATATTCAAATGGCCCAATGAGACGCTGCCACACAGTCGTCTTCTTCTACAGTATTGTCGTATTAGGTAAAGGCTTTTACCTACGGTTCATTGACTATAACTATAACCTGCACATCTCAAAAAATCTCAAATAAACAAGATAAATGAAATCTAAGTATGGAAATCCACCCAGTTTGACCTCATGAGCATGATGGTGCCCACATTTGGCCCTAATTTTACCTGTATAATAAAGCCCTAAAATGCAAGCATAAACCCTAATAATGGTAATTGTCCATATCTACATCAAAACTTATAATTAATCATAACAATATATTCCAAATGACAATACAAATATGAAGGTATGCTTAAAAAATGTTAACCATGCACAAATAATCAAAATCGAATTCAAGAAATATGGCAAACTGTGAGAGATGTGGAGGCTGATTTTGGGCGTCTTAATGCGTGCGAATGGTTGGAAAAGCTTCTGTAAGCGTCCAGGAACTTATTGCAAGTATTAAATCTCTTTGAAGAAGGCTCTAATATGGAATTCGACTTGAGACTTTTTGGCAAAAAGTGGCAAGTTCTCTTGGCTGTTTCACGCGTACAATCCTTTTTTCGTGCTTGGGAATTGTTCTATATATGTAGTGAACTGAATTAGGTCAACAAAAAGTGTTCAAATCTTGGCAAATTTTGAAGATTGGATTTGATTTCCTCTTTGCATTATTTCTTCCTAAATCAAGCCAAATCATGCCATTCTCATCCCAATCACCCTTTGCACGATTTGATTTTGTTTGACAGCATAATTGGATTGTGATTCTATTCAAAATCAGATCAAAAACAAATCTTTACTAATTTATATCATTTATTTGATTTAGTTTGATTTTTAAATGATTAAAATCAAAATAAATTAAATAAATAAAGACAATAATATGTGGGAGAGTGATTAGGTCATGGACCATTTTAGAAGTAAGATGCAAGCATAAAAAGTTAGGCCCATTTGACAAAAAATGTAATTTTGGGTATTGCTGACTTTTGACAATTTTCCAAAAATGGCCAACTTTGACAATGCATATCTCCTTCAATTTTGACCCTAAGGGGGGTGTTCTTGGACTTTTTAGAAATCTTAGGATGTCCCCTAAACAACCCTTTTGGTTTCATCTCAATTGGATCCTCCATGTTCATGTAAGAAGCTTTGACCCAAAAGGTGTTTTTGTTGACTTTTGAAAAGGACCTATAATGTATGAATTTATATCTTTTCATGAGTGCATTTCTTGATTTTGATGGATGAAGACGAGTTGTAGGGAATTGGATTCTATTCAAAATGAGCCTTGGATGAGAAATTTATGATAAAGTATGAAAAAGTTATGCTTGGTCAAAGTTTGGTTGACTTTTCCTATAGAAACCCTAATTTAGCAACTTTTGAGTTTTGATGAATTAGAGGCATTCCTTGAGGAATCATGATCAACCCTTGATAAAATGATGGAAATTATTTCAAAATGTTGATGTTGACCAAAAATCTTGAAGTTTGAGTGTAGGTGGGTCACAGTTGACTTTTGGCCTAGCATAGTTGATTTTCAGGCATTTGAGCAGTTAACTGAGCAAACATCTTGTGAAGTGCATGAGACTTGACATGGATGTTATTGAGAACATATTAGGACCATGGAAAAGATTTGAGACCTTTTTATTTCACCCATCTTGATGAAAATGGAAACCCTAGTTTGAGGTTCATTGTCTTAGGAGAGCATTTGCCTGATCAATCCTTGGGCATCCTTGGGCAAGTTGAGGATTTCAATGAACATATGTTGAGTAAAATGGGAGGGAAAATTTTGGGGTACAACACAAGGTTCCAATGAACATATCTACTAACTCCTTCTCTAACAGTGGTGGTTGCACACGGGATGCCATCTCCCTCCATCTCTGAGCGTATTCTTTAAAAGACTCTTCTTTCTTCTGAGATAGGTTCTGGAGTTGCATGTGAGTATGACCCATGTCGAGGTTATATTTATAATTCTTTAAGAAATAATTAGCAATATCTTCCCATGTTCGAATATGCACTCGCTCCAACTGCATGTACCAGTCTAAAGATGCCTCGCTTAAGCTATCTTGGAAACAGTGAATCATCAACTTCTAGTCATGGGCATGGGCATGCATCTTCCTGCAATACATGCGCAAATTATTTCTAGAACAAGTGATCCCTTTGCACTTTCCTAAGTCAGGTACTTTGAACTTCGGAGGAATTACCACATCGGGAACTAGGCTCATTTCGAGAGCATCTACTTCGAAGGCGTCAAAACCCTCCACAAATTTCAACATTTCTTCTAGAGCCTTATATTGATTCGTCGCAAGTGGATTATAAATAGCATGAGTACCAGTCTTCTATAAGTGTGCCTGCCTGGCATCCTCTAGGTCGTGGTCTCCATACTGTAGGTCCAAGTAGTTGTCTGCATTATTGACCGGAATCTGTAGGGTATGAGAGGTCCCTACTTTTGACGGCGGTGGGACAAACCCTTCAGTCTTAGCCTCTCTCGTATCTTGTTGGGCCATGACGGACTTTTAGTGTCCTGCTTCTGGCTCTTTTCTTAGTTGGTGGTTGCTTGATGCACCAATCGTTTGGGCTACTTCCTCGAAAGCTACTCTGGGAATCTGATCTTGTCTGTCAATGATGTTCTTCAAAGCTAGGAGAACTTTACTCAGGTCTCCTTTCATTGAACTTACATCGCCTTTGACCTGGTCGTGATCCTCCTTGAATGCAACCTGATTCTCTTCAATTTGTTCCATCGTTCTTTGTTGGTAGGCCTTTGTCTGATATGGAGGCCAAGGAGGTGGTGATCTTCTTCTACCAATGGTTTAACTGGAGAGATTTTTAAAAACAATGAGCTTTGGTATGAAATGAAAATGTTTGCAAATGCATGCATGCGTATGAGTATATATGAACATGTAAATGTTTCTTTTTTTTAAAATGTCTTATTCACTTGGGTATATAATTATCTTCTTTGCCTTTTTTATATTTTTTTTATTCGGTAAATATATTAAAAATAGATACGCAAACGAGATATAGAAACGAAATGCCTTTATTGAAAGTAATATAATCTAGATATTGAAAAATATTACAACTTTAAATCAAAACTTGTTTGTGTGAAAGTAAATAAAGGGAAACAAATCTTCTAGGTGCGCTTGTGGATGTCTGCTCTGAAACCATCGACCATTTCTCGACAAAGCTTGAGAAAGTCTTCAACGTCCTTAGGAAGAGGAACCATTACACTTTCTGCATCTCTCAAACTTATAGGGATATTCTCAATGAGATTGTTGGCTAGGAAAGCGAGCCTTTCATTTTTGTCCTTGTAATACTGATATTCTTGATAAAGATGTGGGATTATTTTATGGGTATCTCTCCCTACTTGGGAGATCTTTGTATGCTGCTCTTCCCAATACATCTTTAAAGCCCTTAATTCTATATAAATCCTTCTTTGAATAAGGAAAACTTTTTGGAGGTCTAGATCTAGGCACACTTGCTCATATCCTTCATTTCTCTGAGTCAGGAGTCTTCATGCCTTCATCCTTTCAAGGCATTCCTTAATCTCGTATTCTCGGTTGTCTTAAAGTCTGGTGGTGAGGTACTTCATCTTCTCTTCTTGATCTAAAGAAGCTTGTGCCAAACTTTAGATCTAGGCTCTTAGGTATTCCTCTAGCACCTTCTTGTCATGTGTTGCCTTTTAATACCATTTGGTTAACCTCCCGATTTTAGAAGCAACATCTTCTAACCTTTGGTTATGGGAATCTAGGTTGAAGGTCGCACTCAATAGTCCTTCAGTTGTACACTTTCGTTTGAGGCTCTCCTTTTCCAATGCCTTTTGATCTCTCTCAATTTGTTGGTCCTTTGACTCAAGTATGAGTTGCATTTGCTTCTTTTCTTTGGTTAGATCGAGGAAGCTGAGTTCTAGTTCTTCCTTTTCCCTCTAAGCTTGTTTTAGGGCACCCTTCATATCGTCAATTTCCTCCAAGGACTTAGGCGTGACCTCTGACTTATACTCCGAATCTATATCAAATGGCAGCTTGATAATTTGTACTTTATCCCTGACCCATCTAGTATAGGGTTCCCTTGCTATGGCATTCTTTCTTTCAGATTTTCTTTTATTAACCTTTTTCCATGCCCAGATAACCTTGTTGAGCAACCCTTGATCGTTTCTATCCATGTCATGAATGATCAATTGTTGGAGTTGTTCGTCTGAAGGTTTATCTTCCAAAGGATACCCTAACTGTCATAGGTCTAAGGTAGGGTTATAATTAATGCAGCCTCAAGATCCAATCAATGGAACATTAGGAAAGTCCTCACAGCTAATAGTAATATCACCAATATTTAGCTTCCTTGCATACCACAATACCGAATTAGCAGTGAGAGACCTTAATTTCTGAGGCCACTCGTGTTTGGTCAAGTTCGAAATCATATAATCTTCTTTATAAAGATAGGTCATGAACCAGGTATACAAAAGTGGAATGCAACAATTTAAAGTGCCTTTTCTCTTTTCATACATTGTATGCAGTGTGTAATAAATGTTAGCAAGCAGAGTGGGAGTTGGATCCATATTGAAAACTTTTGCACCCCAAAATATGCTAATGGTTGCAGGGTCAATATAGTCCACAATCCGTGGAAATAGAATTACACCAAACACAAGCAATCCTAAACAATCGACACAAGACTCCCATTCTTTATAATTAGCAAATTCGAGTGCCTTAGCTTCTAGGTACGTTCTTTTGATTCCTTGTATTGTGCCTTCTCTTCGGTAATTCAGAATTAACTCAGAATAAGGGATCCCTAAGCCCTTTTCCAAGACTTTGACTTCAATACTTTGCCTGATACCCACATAGGCCTTCTCTTTAGAAAAATTCATAATTCTGTCAAATTCTTCCAGAGCCAGTGCTAGGTGGAAGTCTTGGAAGGTGAAGCATCTCAGCGGAGGGTCGTAGAACTGAATGAGGGCAGAAACAGCATCTAGTTGAACTTCTACTCTGGTTAAGTCAAGGGTATCCCTATAGCAGCGAGTGAACATCTTCAGAGCTCTTTCGGATAATTTCCCCTTTATGGATTTGATTTCAGACATGTCTGGCTAGAGGGCATTGACGCGGAAAAGTTGTTTTCCTTTGGTATCCATTTTCCAAGATAATCACCAAAATCTTGATTTTATTACTCCCTCTTTTTTCTTACCTTGTAAATAAGACAAATAAAAAAGAAACGGATGATGAATATATGAAATGTATGAATGCATAGATGTAGGGTTTAGTGACAGGACTTTGTGACAGGTACCCTTATAAGGTAGGCTCTTAGTTTTAGCCTACAGTTAGCCTACCCTCCTGAAAGTTGTCTTCCTTAAGGGTATCATGAATAACACCATAGGGAAAAGGCACAAGGGCCTCCCTTAGGTGGAGCCTCTTTACAGACAAAGAATTTCGTCTCAAAGTCGTGAAGGGTCTCGTCGTGAGATTTTGGTTAGGGTTGTACAAAGACTTATGGGTGTCATTCCAAAGTCCTACTCGTCAAGAGGATATCTCTCGATAAGTATTATTTTTGTGGAATTCCACCGATTCTAGGAGAAGTCGTCACATAAACTCGCAGGGATGATGTACCCACTAAGCTAATAGACGAACCTTCTTTCTAAGGGTTATTTGAAAATAAATTTGAAATTGAAATCCCGCCACACAGCAAATATAATAATGTTAAGATGATAAGATAGACAAGGAAACAAATAAATAATAAATAAATAAATAAATGAAAACCCAAAATAAAGACTTATAACCTAAGGGAAAGGCTTCTAAACCTAGGGTTGAAGTTCCCCAGTTGAGTCACCAGCTGTTGCAACTGGATTTAAAATTAGAGTCGCCACTACTAGTTTTTACCCTAAGGAATGGAATCTAATAGGAAACCCTAATTTGTAAACAGAGATTCTAGGTTTTGGACTTCTTTAGACGAAAGGGAGGTGTTGGGTACCTTTCATATACCTTATTCGTAAGGATACTAGGTTTAGGGGGTTTAGGTTTAACAATTATGTACAAAGGGTTTTTTTTTAATAGGGGAACTCGCCACGATTTTAGTCGTATACCTACGTATCCTCCTATGAGGAATCAGAGTCCCAATTCGTAGTTCGTATGGGTTTATGTGTTTTATAGATTTCAAACGTATTTTGATTTTTCTCACATTTAAATCGGGTGTAAAGATAGCGGAATTTTGGACTAAATGCGCGATTAGTCAAAATATATTTGGAACCCTTTTGCAAAAAAATTGTTTATTAGATTAATTTATTACGAAAATAAGAGTTTAATATTTGTTGAGTATTTTTAAATATATTAATTATGAAAATTCTAATTAATGCATGATTAAAAATTTAATGCAATAATAATACTAAAGTATGTACATGAATTTTTTCTAAAGAACATAATATTTAATAATAATAATAATAATATTTAGAAAATAAAATTCAAGTATTAAAAATAATTATTATTATAATTTAAAATAAAAAGAGATAAAAAATAGTAAGAAGACATAATAATTATAATAAAATTTAGAAAATTAAATATTTTACCAGGGGGTGCAGTTTGAACTTGGGAAGTAAAAAGGTAGGGGTGTAGATAGTGAGGACCTGAATTCAGATATTGAATTCAGGCCCAGTTGGCCTGGAGGTACATTTTTTGACAAGCGAGCAAAATAGGGGGTTCATTGAGAAACTGGGCTCAAGTTCAGATATTGAACTGGGCCCAGTGGTAGGGGGTGCAACGCAGGCTTGCTTAGTAAAAATAGAAAAAAGGGTGGTGTAAAATAAATGGGCTAGGACCAAAAGGCATTGTGAGAGGGTCTGATTGGGCATGGTGCATGAAGGTGCATGGGAGTACGGTGAGAATTAGCCTTATGGTCGTCTGATGATGCTCATATGGATGGGATTTGAGGGAGCATGATGTTTGAATAGGCGCGCGTACACTGAATTAACACAGAATATAAGTTTTGTTTTTTTTACATTTTTATCTCATTTTCGGTCATACCAGTCTCTCTCTCATTCGAACAACTCTTCTCATTCTTCTTTCTAACCCTAACCCTAAAGTTGAGCCTCTCTGCAGTGGCGCGATAACCCTACACCAAATACAAACACAAATTGCAATCCCCTACACAGTCAAAGCTAAGGATTCCAGCTTGTTACCTCTTCGTGATTTTTGTATGCTGCGTTCGAGTTCTTGAGCGATTTGGGAGATTCGGCTTCTAATGCCTCCTCTCTTTCCAATTTGCAGGTTCCGGCGAGGGCGATGATCCAGAGATGTGTTCAACGGCGGCTGACGGCAAAGTCTACGACGGCGTCTTGACGGCTTGGCAGCGACGCGAACCCTAATTGTTTTCTTCTTCGATCTTCAACAACGAGTGTAGTTTAAGTTTTTTCTTTGTCTACAAATTCTCCTCCTCTCCCTCTATTCTGTTGTTTACTATTTATAGGGCTAGGGTATATAGATTAGGGAATTACTGTTACAAATTGTTTAGGGCTTAGATTTAGGGGATTAGAGAAATTAGGGTTTTGACATTTGTTGTAATTGATTGTGAATTGATTCGTTCTGTAATGTTTCAGACTGGATTTGATTTCGTAATAAAATTGATTTATTTTGTAATAATTTGATTCTGTATATTTTATACTTTAATTTGATTGAGATGTAATTATGAGATTTTTGGATTGTACTAAGATTGAGAACTATTTGTTTTATTTACGATTTGATTTAGTTTTGATTCAAACAGTATCAGTTAATAAAAATAAATCTTCGTTTTTGCCAATCATATATGTACAGTATCTATTGGTTGAATAAAACATGTGTTTTCTTCTGCATAATTGGTACAACGATTGTTCTTAATTAATTTGGGCCTGCATACTGTAAGTTTCCCTTGCCCAACTTGTGTTTAATTTCTTTTTGGGCCTTACACTGCCCTGCCCAGCACGTTGCCATTTTTTTGTGTTTACTACAATGCTTCTTTTCAGCACGAATTGGGCCTAACTGGCTTTTGATCCAACAAATTTTGTCAAACACGTTAAACATCTTTTAATAATATTTAATAAAAAATAAAAATAATGATAATGTTTAAAATAATAATAATAACAATAAAACAGTTTTCAAACATAAACCAAAATTGAGCAGGCCCAAACTGCACCCATCATTTGGGCCTATGAAAGAAACGTACACCCCTTCTCTCCTCTATTCAACACTTCAGAAAAGACCAAACAAAATAGACCAACTGAATCACCTAATGGGCTTGTAGTTTGAAATCATACCCCCCTTTTATTACTTAATAGCAAACCTTTAATGGGCCTTCTTATATAAATAAAATCTTACTTTAAAAAAAAATAAAATAGACCTTCAAATTAGAATCTCGTGGGCCATTGGCCAACATGCTACGCAATGGGGCCTACGGGCATATGGTTCTTTCTGATTTAGAAAACCCCACTCCCTTGAATTAGGATACACCCCTCTTGTTGTTTTGAATTCTTATAAATGGGACATCAGATATTGATGGGCCATTTTATGTTGAAACACTTTTATTTCATTTTTATCTTCGAAAATTGCACAGTGATATACTCATAAAGGTAGGGAAAATTTGGGGTACGACAGATCCAAATAAAAGAATAATCTACTCTATACATCCTTTTGATTCTAGTTCTTTTTATAATTTTCAATTTCATTGAGATTTGAGTGTGATATTCTAGAATTTCGTGCTCGCTATTATTTCGGCATTTTCTCAATTTAAGCCTTGCTCAGTTTATATAAATTTGGCGCAATGGTACCATTAGAATCGTCTTGAAGAGACGAATCTAATGGTATCGGTCTAGATTGCTAATTTTACAGTTTGTGGAATTCAATTTGAGGTTGGCTGGAGGTTGAAGACGATGACATGTCCGTCTTCAACCAATGAAGTTTAGCCACGTTATTTTTTTGAAACAGATTTGGTGTTTCACTTTACCATGCGTGCATGTTGTGAGCCATAGGATCTGATTACTTTAGTGAGTCAGACTCCATCCAATGTGCCACATTTTAAGTTATTTTTATTTTATAAAAAATGATTAGGTGTGATATTCAACGAAGTCCATGACATGCACAGCGCGCCAGATCCACTGGATCTATTTACTAACGTGTTTTGACAATGATCAGATGGTCCACATTTTTATGGTTTGTTTTTTCTTCTGATTTTTTATTTTATTTTAATTGATTTAAACTTCAAAAATCATAGAAAATTCATTTTTGACTCAAAAATTATGAAAAAAATTCACAAAAATATTTTCAAATAATCTCTTCCTGATTTTTATTTTTCATGATTTTATTTTCAGATTTGATATTTTTTGTGATTTCTCCTTTATTTTAACTTGTTTTTAATTATTTAAAAAAACTTTTGATGTTTTTAAATTCTGAAAAAATTTATAAAAATCATTTTACTCATTTCTGACTTTCTGAAAATTTTCTAGAATTTTATCTTGACTTATACTATTTTTGATCTTTTTCTTCACTTATTTGAGTAATTTAAATTAGTTTAAAAATATTTTTTTTGTTTTAAAAAATTAAAAAAATAATTATAAAAATATTGGAGATCATCTCTGATTTTTCTATGGATTCTTTAAATTTTTCTTTGATACTTTGAATATGGTTTGATATTTTGCCTTTTATTTTCATTTTAAAAACAATTTAAAAATCTTTTTTCCCTTTTATTTTATTCATTAAATGCAATTTATTTTTTTAATATATTCAGGCTATGTGATTGTTGATTATAAACTTCATTAACATCATTGGATCTTGAGTGTTGAGTTTAACTCCACTAAAATGGATGAATAATTTTAATGACAGTTTGATTAATTTTTTTATTCAAATGTACCCCTTCCCTCTTCATCTCATCCTCATCTCCCTTGTGCTACATGTTGTTAGAGGATGATATACATATCATCACTCTAAACATATGTCACATAGATTGTTATTGACCAGCCTCAAAATAGGTGCGACTTCTATATAAGTCCACTTACGATTACTTAACATATTGCTAAATTTTGTCCCGATTCGAGAAATGATCATGTGTGGCCCAAACCTATGCTTGCAAGCCCAAGTATGTTTAAATTGAAATATTTGATCCAATAACCTTAAGGTTCATTGTTAGGAGGCTTTGGTCTTATCAATCCTATAATTAATCTTCAAAAAATTTGGAACTAAGTGAATCATTTAAACATCGTTGATCATTTATTGTTGCCTTGAGATTTTGAAATGAATGATATGCTTGAAAAAAAGCAAATGAAACTTGTTATTGAGAGGCTTTGATTTTATCAATATTCTAATGAGTTTTCAAATGCAAGTTTCAAGATGGTCATTCAGCTAACCTCTAATTCCTAACAATTGACTTTTATTTTTATGCTTTTACTTTAAGCTTTTACTTTAAGCACCATTTATCTTAGTGTTTTCATTTCATGCTATTTTCATATTTGCTCACTTGAGTATTTATCTTTATGTCATTTTGTTTTGCTCACTTGAGATTTTCATTTTCTTTTTGATGATACTTAATAATCAACTTGAACAATAAAAAGTTATAATGTTATATGAACTATTAGTTACTATCCTTGGCATTTTTGACTTATTGACTTCCTGGACTTAGGAGTAGAGACCTTAACCTACCTTGAGACCCTTGTGGCTTCTATTGTTATTTTGTCTGGAGTTCTTGTGGTTCACCCCAAGACATTGGGTTGTTTGTTTTCTTTGTGTGCAGGTTATTCTGATGATGTGTTTTTTCTATGATTAGGAACGCATGTGTACACAGCCGTTACTCTGCCCAATTTTTGTGAAGACTTAATACCTTTGAAGCTGGGTTTTCTTAAGAGGTTTATTATCCTTGCTTGTTTGGTTTCAATCCAAAGGATGGGAGTTCTACATTGACTCATTGTGTCAAGTGTTGGTTTCTTGTTGGTTAGACGACTCTTTTCCATAGCTTTTACCTTATGCTTTAGGGTAGCCTCTCCATCTTCTCCCATCTTCTTTAATTTCAAAAATCTTCTCCCTCCTTTTTAAAACTATTCTTGTTTTCTAAACTTGAACCTCTTTCATAATAAACTTGGACTTAGGTCCATGCATTTTTCAAAATATTTTCTTAATCAAACTTTAACCAACTTAATAATACCTTGACATTTTTGTGAGAAGACTAAAAGTCAATCAATCTCATTCAAACCATTTTTCCATTTTGGATTTTTATCTTTAAAACATTTTCTCAAAAGATTATACTCTTGTCAATCCTTGTAGAGATGCGAGCTACTATACTTCTACGATATGTAGTGAAGTGAGATATTTTCCACTTGGGTGTTGAACGGGGCTTTATTGATTTTAAAATCCAAGCCATATCCTCCACTTTGAGATGATGCAAATTCTCCTTTCCCATAATCGTGGGTAGTAAGTATGTTTTCCACTCGGATATGACGATGATGTCTTGTCTCTTAAAAATAACCAACATACTTGTGTTTTAAAATTTTTAAAGGTGAACTACGAGTACCCTGATCCCCTATTGCACGGAAGGTGGTAGGTATGCACTAAAGGTTCGCAACCGTGGCGGGTGCAAAAATTGTAAAAATATATTTCTTTTCCCACCTCCACCGTCTATTTTTATACAACGTTTATAGCCAAAATA
Source organism: Vicia faba (assembly GCA_948472305.1). Classification (NCBI taxonomy): domain Eukaryota; kingdom Viridiplantae; phylum Streptophyta; class Magnoliopsida; order Fabales; family Fabaceae; genus Vicia; species Vicia faba. The sequence continues at coordinate 1,115,226,982 of OX451741.1, forward strand.
CACAGATTTTCAAAGAGGTTCCTGCAGAGTAATGTAGATTTTTATGGTGCTAATACCTTCCCTTTGCATAAGCAAACCACGAACTTAGATTCTCTCTCCCTCTTTTTAGGTTATTCTCTCTTTTCCCATTACTTTGGAAATAATAAAGTGCGGTGGAAATTTTTATTTGATCTGTGCGAGTCAAATTAATCTAATGGCTTAGTCTCAACACTTCTACCGCTATAGAAAAAATGGCGACTTCACTGGGGAAAGATCGACCAAATGCTGGTCCATCCCTAAGTGGGTTGAGCCTATATTTATTTATCTGTGTATGTGCTATTGTTGTTTATATGTTATATGTTGTATATATGTTTGTCTATATTTTCCTGGTTTTCAGGATGCTTGGTGATTTCTCAAAAGTCCTCTACCTGGACTTGGGCAAACTTAAGATAGGACGGGTGATATAATCATGTTAACTTTGAGGGAATAATCCCAAAAAAGGAGGCATGAGATCCCCCACTCAGTGGAGGCTCCTTTGACTGTAGTGTCGTTTACCGAGTAATCAGGAAGACGTGTTGTTTTCGACCTAGGAGTCTGCTGAATCTAAGGATCGTATAACCCTTAACACATCTTGGCCTTTTAGGTGTAGTGCAGAAACTATGACGGAGAAATATGGAAATGGTTGTCACACGATACTACACCCGAACAAGTTTTTCCCTAGAATATTACTAATTACCGAGTCAATCGAGATGTTGGTAATATCCGAAGGAAGGATGTAGACTCTGGGAACCTCTTAGAACCTTGTTCGGAAGGTGATAAACTTTAGACCATAGATTGTGGGTAGTACCTTTAACCTTATGCTCGTGACGTCGAACCTATGAACCCCCCATGTTTGTGATCTTGTGTGTGATTGTTACATCATGCATTCATGCACCCATGAGCATCCTTAAAAACATTTTGTTTCAAAGGACTTAAAGTTGACTTTTTTGCGAATACCTCAGGTACTTTTGACCATGGATTCTGGAAAAATAAAGACTCGGACGTACAGTTTCAAGAATCCTAAGATAGATGATTTGATGAGTTTGATTCCCAAGATTGAGAGTTCTACAGACCTTCGGAAGAAGTATGGATCCATCGTGTCTCTCATGAAGCTCAGGATGAAGGAGGGTATCCTCTCGACTTTGATCCAATTCTATGATCCGATGTATAGATTTTTCACTTTCCCTGATTATCAATTGATGCCTACATTGGAGGAGTATTCTTATCTACTGGGTTTACCTATTACTGATCGTGTTCCTTTCACTGGTTTGGAGGGGGAGCCAAAGTCTCACGAGATTGTTGTTATGGTTCATTTGGGGAAGTTTGAGATTGAGGCCCACATGACTACTAAAGGAGGAATCAGAGGATTAGCCACTCAGTTTTTATTAGAGAAAGCTCGCTACTTTTCTAATGAAGAGTACGGTTGCTTTTGAATCTATCTTTCCTCTACTTGCTTATGGGTTATTCTTGTTTCAAGACATCGACAATTTTGTGGATATCAATGCCATCAGGATCTATTTGATAGGGAATCCAGTCCCTAGATTATTAGGAGATGCTTATTACTCTATTCATCTCTGGTATTCTTATCATGGATGGATGATAATTTGTTGCACGCCTTTGTTGTATCAGTGGTTTATTTCTCACTTACCTCGGTCTGATGCTTTCTGGGATGTCAGGAAGGAATCGTGTTGGGCTCCAAAGATTATGGCCCTCACTCATTCAGATATTGTTTGGTATCATCAAGCTTACCATGATGTAGAGAATGTAGATAATTGTGGTAGTTTCCCCAATGTACCTCTTCTCGGTACAAAGGGAGGAATTAACTACAATCCCGTTCTTGCACGATGACAACTTGGATATCCGATGAGAGATAAGCCAAATAGTATTCATCTGAGTGGTTTCTTTCTTAAAGAGGGAAAAGATCATAAGGAAGCTAAAGAGGATATTGCAAAGGCTTGGCGCCATATTCACATGAAGAGTAGAAAGGACTTGGGACCTAGAGGAGTTGTTTCTTTGGAACCTTATCTCCGTTGGGTAAAGGCAAGGGCAATTCAGTTGAAGATGCCATATTCTAGTGAGGAACCTATGCCTGATATGTTTGCGAAGACAACTCCTCCCCTTTTAGATGATGTGGAAGAGCTTCAGCTTGCCCTAGTCAGGATGCAGCAGGAGAAGGAGGCCTGGAAGAATAAGTGTCAAACTCTAGAGATGTACTACCGAGTGGACTTGAAGGAGAAGGATGACTGTAATACGGTGGAAGAACTGACTTGGGTGTTTTGCATTTGATCGCAAATGTTGTGGATTGCAAGAGTCGCCACCGACTTTTATTTTATCCAATAAAGGAAAGGATGAAAAGAACAAGAAATACCTTTTGAGAATTTTCTTGAGTTCGGGGGGTAGGTTGTGCAAAGGGAAGATATTAGCACCCTTTTCATCTGCAGTTATCTACGGGATCTTAATTGCTTGATCACTTTGAAATGTTTTGTGTATATTTGAAAATGTTTGAAGATTTTTGAAGATGGTAATTTTGTAATGATCCTCGTATCGTTGAGAATATATACAAAATGTTTATTTTTGGAAATATTTTGAAAACTCCTTAGTGTGGCAATTTTGCAATAATTCTCGTATCGTTGAGAATGTATACAAAATGTTTGCTTTGAAAATATTTGTTTGAAAAGAGAGTTTTTGAAAAGATATTTGTTTTTGAAAGTGTGAGGTTTGAAAATGGTTTTAGTTTGTGAGCAAGCAATTACGATCAATCTTCCTACTTAAAAAGTCTTTGTTTCATTCCTCCTCCTTTAGATAGTTCTACTTTACCATTGGTTGGTAAGGAGCCATATCATTGGATGTGAGGGACAAGCGTGGGTCATCGTACAGTCATAGAAGGCAACTTGTAAAATATTTTAGCAATTATCGTAAAGGACTAAGATTGTTTACCGAAGGAAACATTGAAGGATCATCGAGGGACTACAATCTTTTAATCGAGGGTCTTTGCTAAAACATCCCACATTTGAGGGACATGGCTATTTTTTATCTGAGGTAACAAGTGTGGCTTACCCTAGAGGTGCATGTGTGCAAGGTGTTTTGGTTTCATGTATATTGTCTTTGAATTAGGGTTTTCTAATATTTGATTTTAAGTCTTGTCATGCAAATCCTAATTACTAACAATAATAAGGAAAACAATAAATTGCGGAATTTAAATGTCCTACGCTATTACAACGCTTTGGGAATGGGGGGTACAAGTTTGTGAATAGGGGGAAGAAAGCAATAATGCCCAATTATCTATTACAAACCATTGAACATGAATAATTATAGAATGTACAAAATGTAAAGATGAATGAGAAGAAGAAATTGTTTTTTAGGGTTTTTTTCATAGAAAGGTTTAAAGAATAACCTAATCAAGTAATTAATTTTTAATTACAAAAGAAATTAATTAATTTTAACAAAACCTAAAGTCTAAGTTAATTGAAATTAAGGAGAAAATAAAACCTAAGTCTAAATAATTTGTTTAGAAAATAATTTGAAGGTAAATGTTAATTTAGAAAAAATATTTTAAAGTGTGAAAATAAAAATAAATCTAGTTCTAAATATTAACAAAAATAAAATAAGTGTTTAAATTAAAATATTTTTAATTTAATTATTTAAGAAAATAGATTTTTTATATTTTTGATTAAATAGGTAAACAGATGAATAAAAATAATGAAAATATAAAAAGAAATAAACATTAATGGGCTGGGTGTCAAAAGAAAAAGGGGGTTTCAAAAGAAAAATCGGGCGCTGGGCCCAAATATATTTTTTGTTTCAAATCAGAGAAAAATAAAAAAATGGAATGGGTTTGGTTGTTGAAAGTAATATGGAGGGTGTATGAAATCAAAAAACAAAAAGGCCTAAACATCTTCAGCTCAGCGCCTGTTTTGGGGTTCCATGTGACTGGCCTATGAGAGTGCATCATGGTCTCTCCATTATGAGCGTTTGATTTGATTGTCCGGCAGATTTGATGGTGTGGATGAGAGAAGTATCATACACATCCTTAGCTTGCTTGCATTGAATATGAAATAACAAAATATGTGGAAAAAAACAAAAGGGTACCACTGGGGCTCGAACCCAGGTCCCTATACACTAATGCCTTACGCGCGCTTCCTCTGCCACTGAGGTGGCTGTTTCATCCATTTATATAACAAGTTGAAATAAATTTAAAATAAACTCATTCCTAATTATAACTTCATCTTCTTCCTCGCGCCAGCATCTCCATTGTTACATTTTTGAATTTCTGAACTTGCTCATTTCTCAACCATTTTCAAAAGTGTAAACATGAAACTTGCTCCATTTTCAACACGAATTCAACCATGTAAATAACTAAAGCTATAAATCAAAGATGAACACGAATTTTTTTTGGTAACAAATAAAACCTAATTTTTTTCAGAAAGTTCAATTTCAAAATTCACATCACTCAGGCAACATAAATGAAAACTAAAGGCATGGTTAGCTTCAAGGTAATGATGTCTTCATTTTTCATTCACAAAGCAACCATTAATGATGCTTGTAGAGAGTTCAAAGTTGAGAAAACTTACCTCAAAACTGGAAATCGTGTATGGATTTTGAGCGTCCCTGGAAGTGTCGTGATGATCTGGATAGCTTCACCAGACTCCTAAGAAGCTAATGCAACTCTTACTTTATACTGAAAGTGCCTGAATCGTGCTGGAGAAGTCAAGTTGTAGGTTTGAATGTTTGGAAATAGAGGATGATGAAGATGAAGTTACAGTGCTGAAACAGGGATAGGGATGAGTTATATACGAGGTATAGAAGCTTTGTGATTGATTAAAAGTGAAAGCGCGTGAGTGAATTGTGAGATTGGTGTTCAAAGTCAGAAATGACAAGTTATGGAGATTTTTGTGCAAATTCTGGTTTGAGGGAGTTTGAGAGGGTTAGAGGGCTTGTCAACTCGTGTGTTAGCTTGCAAATTACTCCTCTATTTATAGAGGGAAGGTTTTGAAGGCTCTAGCAATCAGAAATCAAGAATCACATGTTATGGCTATGTGACTTGATTTTGAAGTAAACCTGAAATTTATGGTTTCAATGTGAATTACAAGGGCTTATAGGGGGTTAACAAGTTGTATATGGTTGCTTCTTGGCTTTGAAATTGTGTATGCTCATAAGAAACAAGTGTAAGGCTTAAGGAGAGTGGACTTTGTGATTAAAGCCACTTTTCCAAAATTGAAGTCTTGACTTTCTTCCCTAAATGGAATGATCAGTTGGACAATGACTCAAATGCTTGGATAATAGCTTAATCGGTTGTGTAAACATCTAATTATGGATAGATGTGCAAGTTATAAGTCTTCAAAGCAATATTTATGCAGCAAGGCATGAGATTTATTCAAGTGTTCTTCATGAAAATGGCCTATAATTCAAGAATGGATGTCCAACTTCTTATCTTCTATTCTCCTATATCAAGTATGATCTCTTTAAGTTATTTGACATTTTGGAAATCTTGAAACATTGTCTACAACCTTCATGTTTACCACTTTGGCTAAATCAACTTGGAACTTGGTGAAAAATTTCCAAGAAGTTGGGACAAAAAATCTACCTAACTTGATGAAAATTTCACTAAGTGTTTTTTATAAAAAGTCATGACTTCATGGGCCTATATCTCCAAATATAAGCACTTTTTGGACATCAAACCTAAGGTAAAAAATTGTAGAATTTATCAAGATCTACAACTTTCATGTTGAATGTTTTCTTTGAATCATCTTGCATCTTGGTGAAAAATTGTCATGAAGTAGTGAAATTGTCAAGGATGAAAAACACTTAGAATTTTTCTAAGTCTTGAAAATCTCGACTTTTGTTGAATTTTATTGACTTTCTTGATTCTTGATGATAAATTTTTATATTTTTAAATGTCATTAATAATCTTGATCTTTTAAATTCAATGTTGACCAAAAAGTCAAAGATTAACTTTTGGTATGTTAGTTGACTTTTCATCAGTTGATCCAAATTTCAACTATCAATCCATTGATATTTAGAAATGATTTGAGACATGAAATTAGGTCAAGATGTTGTGTTTGAGTCCTTGATATCATTCTTCAATCCATTTGGTCATGTACTAAGTCAAAAGTCACTGATCAGTCACTCTTAGTTAAAACCCTAATTTTGACAATTTTACCCCTCTGATGATTTGAATGCTTTTCTTTAGGAATTGTGATCAAACCTTGATAAATTGGTAAATATGAATTAAAAATGTTGATGTTGGCCAAAAAAATCATGAAGTTTGACTGTATGTTGACCACAGTTGACTTTTTACCCAATACAGCTAATTTTTAGTCATCTAAGCAATTGACTGAGCAAATTTGTGGTGCAAGACTTGAAACTTGGCATGGGTATATTGGAGGTATATGATGAACCATGAAAGTAATTTGAGGCATCAAAAGTCCAATTGTCCTTGAGAAAACCAAAACCCTAATTTTGGACCCAGTGCTTAGGGGGTGAGCTTGTTTGATCAACCCTTGAGAACCCTTGAGCATTTGAGGTCTATGATGAGAAATGTTTTGAGAAAAGAGAGGGAAAATTTTGGGGTACAATAGTTGCCTCTGTTTAATCTTCTTAAACCTGAAAAGTTAGATTGGCTTGTCCGCCATTCATGACTTGAAGGTAGAAAAGGATTGAACACTTAAGTGCCCAAAAATTTGCACTTGCCTGTGCACAAAGTAAAACTGTTTATTGATTATATCTGGAATGGGCTTAAAGATGCCATTTGGAGAGATGATGGAGAGTCGTCAGAGATGGGCTTAAAGATGCCATCCAAAATAACTGTTGATAGATATATCAAAATGAGTCTACGCTCGACTGTATCTGAAGAGTGATTTCCAGAATGAACCTCTAGGAAAGGTGTTTGAATAATTGCTTGTTATGTAGATAGTCACCATGTCCTGTTTCAAGAATTGATCTACGATCTCCTTTGTTGGTAAATCTGTCATGTTTCGGGAGTTCATACTATTGGTGATAAAGATAGTCGCCCCGTCTTGTTTCAGGAATTGATCTTTGTCAAACCATAAAGAAAGGAAGATAGTTTTTGTGTCCTGTTTCAGGAGTTAATCTTCAATCTGTTTACATAGATAGTCACCCCGTCTTGTTTCGGAAATTGATCTACGATCAGTTTATACCATTGGTGATAAAGATAGTCGCCCCGTCTTGTTTCGGGAATTGATCTTTATCTAACCAAAGAGAAAGAAAGATAGTTTCCTCGTCCTGTCTCGGGAGTTAATCTTTAATCTGCTTATGTAGATAGTCGCCCTATCCTGTTTCGAGAATTGATCACTACGCCAAAAATAAGTTACGAAAGCGCTTTTTTTGGCCTTTAAAAGCGCTTTCTAAGGTGGCACTGCTATAGGTTTTAGCAGCGCTTTTTGTTTAATGAAAAGCACTTTCGTAGGTCTACCTAATACATCACTTTTTCTAAAAAGCGCTCTCTTAAGTAGGCTTTTGGCAATGCTTTTTTATGAAGAAGCGCTTTCATAGGTCTACCTAAGGCAGCGCTTTTTTCTGGAAAAGCGTTGTCTTAGGTAGGCTTTTAGCAACGCTTTTTTCTGGAAAAGCGCTTTCATAGGTGGTCTTTTAGCAGCGCTTTTGCCTGGAAAAGCGCTGTCATATGTTTACCTTAGACAATGCTTTTTGTGAAAAAGCGCTTTCATAGGTTACCTAAGGCAACGTTTTTCTTGAAAAAGCGCTTTCATAGGGTGTTTTGTCCCTCTTCATTGGTTGTACATTAAAATTGAGTTACTGCCTATAGCAAGAGTAGGACTAGTATCATACGCATGAGAATTGCTACAAAACTATGAGAAAAATATTTGTGTACTATCACTGTAGATATACTTTTCTTCATGAAAAGAACAGAAGGAAAAAAAAAGAAATAACTGAAACTACATGGTGGTTTGAAAAAAGTGTATGAGAAGAAACATATGCAAACTGTACCATAATAATTTTATTATATCTGAATCGATATTGAAAACTGCATATTTTATGTCAAATATGAAGAAACTTTTAACATAAAATGGATAATCATTCCAAAGTCTGTATCATTAATTTATCATTTCAGAAAACTGAGAATAGTTGGTAAACATAAGATGTCAAGGATGATTATTAAGCGCAGAATAGAAGCCGAGTGCTTCCAAGGGATAAATGAATTTCAATGTTATGTCATATGCATATAGTGCATAAAGGTTTCTACTAAGAGTTTCTAACCTGAACAGTAGCCAAAAGGGAGCCAGTTCCCTTCACATATCTGTAATAACTTTTCGTAAAACAGCAGCAGCGCTTTGAATCAGGATAGACAACATCTAAACTCTTTTAAGGAAATGGGGTCAAGAGAGAATATTACTGAAACATTATTTTTCTTGGTAATAAATAGGGTTATAAGTTATAGTAAAATGATTTAGGCTTAAATTCAGTTTTGACCCCCCTAGTTTAAGGTTTTTGGAGTTTCGATCCCCCTAGTTTAAAAGCCAGGTTTCTAGTCCCCATAGTTTTCAAATTTGGGATTTTTGAAGCCCCTTCCATCTGGCTGCCCAAAAAGTTTTCAAATTTAGGATTTTTGAAATCTCGTACGGGCGGATGGAAGAGGAAATTAGGTTAAGCAATTTGGGATTTTCAGAAAATATGAATTATGAAATTAAAAATTCATTTGGAAATTAATATCACTTATTTAAATGTTTAAAAAATATTATTCTAAATAAGAAATAAGAAAATAATACGTGGCATTACTCTCCCTGTGCCATGTCACATGGAGGGGGCTTCAAAAATCCCAAATTTGAAAACTTTTTGGGCAGCCAGATGGAGGGGGCTTCAAAAATCCCAAATTTGAAAACTATGGGGACTAGAAACCTGGCTTTTAAACTAGGGGGATCGAAACTCCAAAAACCTTAAACTAGGGGGGTCAAAACTGCATTTAAGCCAATGATTTAAATATGCTCCAAACCAATTAATGGGGTAAGGATACCCATAGCACTTCCCCACCTCTCTAACAAGCTTGGGTGAACGCAATACTTGTCTGAAGAGTCGTATTCATCTTCATTATCTTCCCCTGAAGTTCTAGAAATGTCATTGGAAACACCGGTCGCTGAAGCCTCAGGTTCAACATTTGTATCATTGCTAAGATTCTTTAATACAAGAAACTTCTCAATAGGTTGACATGACTGGAACAAATTGTGTCTATCCTCGAGTGATAAATCATCTTCCTTAGCATATGCGTTGAAAGGCTCAAATAATGGCTTAGGAGACTGAATCAGCTGGCGGCTCAAAAATTCATTTCCAAAAGATGATGGTTTTCTCTTAGCCTGAAAAATTAAACACATTCAATCCATTATCACAAACTCATAAGCCAAAAGGTTTACAACTTCGACGGAAAAGAACCCTAGTTAAAGATATTAGAATAGCTAAATCTACTTTTTCCCTCCCCCTCTTTGAAATGTGAAATAAGCCATTATTAACACAACTTGCGACTCAAGTAATTAAGAACAATTTTCTCCATGAGACTACAGTGCAATTAAAGATCCAGCAGCAACAAAAAGAGGATTTAAACTTTATGAACATCTTTGAAAGTATATTTCCTGAAACCAACTGATTCCTTGATGATATAAAATACATCTCAAGTTTTTTGAAAGAAGCATTTAAACTTGAAGAAAAGAATAGTCTAAGACTAAAGAATACCTACCAGACAAAAGTAACGAGGCCTAGAATATGGAACTCCAAACTGTAAAGGGCTGAGAATGAACTCTTGTGTAATAAAATTTGTTTTCTCCAGTATTTCAATCATATTTGCATGTGTATAAGATGTTTGTAGCCAGAAAGGACAGAAAAATAATCAGAAACCATTAAGGAAACTTATTTAGGGTCTTAGTGAACATGTTTATTGAAGAACACAAACCTCAAACCCGACAACATTTTCCACAAACAACATCTTGGAGGCCGCAATAGGAATGGGATGAGCTCAAGAATCTGAAGAAAAGAAAACGCATGTGCATCCCCAGTGTCCTTCTGGAGACCTAACACAAGATTATTAAGCGACATTTTTCTTACAGAACTAAATAAGTTATCATAGAACGAGAAGAAGAAAAAATCACCTTGTCATGTGTAAAGTTGACAGGGAGGAGAAAGGAGCCATGCGTGGGCACCATATTTGTCTAGATCAGCAGCAGTTAGGCTTTGAATATTTCCCTAAGTCATCCAACACAGATGAATCTCAATCAGATCAGGTAGATCAACAATGTCTAAGAAAGTGAATAGACGTGGTCTATGACATTGACATGTAATGTGACAAAATTCCAAATATACCCATCTAGCCACAGTTCATGAACGTACAAACCTTTAAAATCACAATTCATAACTCAATAAGAGGCAAATTAACAATTTGATTTGGAAAAACAATACAAAAAGATAAGAGTGAAACCTAATAAGGACGATGAGAAAAGTTATGTTGGTAAACATCATTTGCAATGTTATTGATTTCAAATTCTTCGATCACTTGCGCTTCAACTTGAGCTTTCATCAGCGAGTATCTCTGATATAAAACACTAATTCAATTTGCAAATTGGGAAAAGATGAATTAGGGTTCGATGGGGTGCGTACCATGCCACCAATTCCACTATAGAACTCCAGTACTCTCTGCATCTCTTTCCCCATTATTGCTGCTTGCTTGCAACTTGCAACAATCAAGCCACTTCTAACGCTTTGAAAAAGCAATGACCTTAACCACTAGGGTTCTGTACGTATAATTTCCTATAAATAAATTATTATTATTAATTTTAGTCTTAAATAAGCGCTTTCGTAGCATATCCTATAGCAGCGCTTTTAAAAGCGCTTTCTAAAGGCCAGCTTTAGCAGCGCTTTGGAAAAGCGCTTTCTAAGGCTGACCTTTAGCAGCGCTTTTGAAAGGAGCTTTCTTAAGGTACCCTCTGAAAGGCCAGCTTTAGCAGCGCTTCCCCAAAAGCGCTTTCTAAGGGTGACCTTTAGAAGCGCTTTTGAAAAGCGCTTTCTTAAGGCACCCTTTGAAAGCGCTTTTTTAAGCGATTTTTTTTTTAAAACCTACAGCAGCGCTTTTTTCCAAAAGCACTTTCTTTTATGTGCTGCTAAAACTTATTTTTGGCGTAGTGGATCTACAATCATTTTGTTGGTAAACTCGTCTTATTTCGGGAGTTCATACCATTGGTGATAAAGATAGTCGCCCCGTCCTATTTTGGGATTGATATTTATCTGACCAAAGAAAAAGAAAAGGAAGATAGTTTCCCTGTCCTGTTTTGAGAGTTAATCTTCAATCTGTTCATGTAGATAGTCACCCCGTCCTATTTCAGGAATTGATCTACAATCGGTTTATACCATTAGTGATAAAGATAGTCGCCCTGTCTTGTTTCTGGAATTGATATTTATCTGACCAAAGAGAAAGAAAGATAGTTTCCCCGTCCTGTTTCGGGAGTTAATCTTCAATCTACTTATGTAGATAGTCACCCCGCCCTGTTTCGCGAATTGGTCTACAATCAGTTTGTTGGTAAATCCGTCTTCTTTCGGGAGTTCATACCATTGGTGATAAAGATAGTCGCCCCGTCCTGTTTCGGGAATTGATCTTATGACTTGGTCTCGTAGATAGTTGCCCCGTGTTGTTTTGGAAATTAATCTTGGACCTATTGTTCATATATAGTTATTCATCTGTTGATTGATATTTCCTGAAAAGGTAAAGAGTTAGTTGTATGCAATGTCATGATGTATGAAATGAATTGTGTAATGATGTTCTCAAAATAAATGAGACTATGCTATATGTGTTTCATATGCATATGCTATGATGTATGAATGTGAAATGTTGTTGAAGTGTATTTGTAAACCCATGCAGTATCTTTATCTAGGAAAATAAATCCATGACTATTGCTGGGGATGAAGAGTATGTGTATCTTTGCTCTTGTCTAGAATGCTTCCTCTAGGCATTCTTGCTTACTTTTTTGAGGAAACTCTGCAGGGGATGTATTAATTTCTGTTTGGGGAGTAGAGTTTAGGAACATTGGTTGCCCGTTGCTCTACTGAGGAATTTATTTCTTATATACCCTGACTAGGGATAAAAGAGATGGTTAAACTTCCGAATCATCTGGGGAGAATAACTCTTATATATCCTGACTGGGGATAAAATAGATGGATAACCTTCCGACTCTCCTGGGGAAGATAGGGCTAACTGATATCTGGTCTGATTCTAGGTTTTGCAGCAAGTCTCTGGGGATAGTGGCAACTTTTCTAGGGAGAAGTATTTTGTCTGTGATTTGTAGTAGTCCAAGGAATAGACTCGAGCTGGGGAATTTTTAGGTTGTTGGGGAAATAAACCCTGTTTTTCAGATAAGTGCTCTGCTGAGGAAACAAACTCTCTTGGGGAAATTGAATTTGCGGGAGAGAAGAAACACTGCAAGGTTTATTTTCTTTTTTTTTTCAGTTTTGGAGGATCAAACTCAGCTGGGGAAGAGAATTTCCAAGAAGTGTACTGATTGGAAACTCTGTAGGTTAGTGATATTGTCAGGAAAGATATTATACTCCTTTATTTGCTGGAGCAATCTTCCGGGAAGATTGTGGGGGAATGTTCCCTTATTTGTGAAGACTATTCTGTGGGGATAATCTCATAGAAGTGGTTATGGCAACTTCACGGGGGATAACCTTATGAAAGGGATTCTGTGGGGATTTATGGACAGCTTAAGTGTCATTCCAACTCCTAGAATTTTGAGTAAATGCTTATTCCTGTTTTTATGCATTTATTTGTTAACAGTTAATCAGTTCATATGTGTATGTTCATTCAATTTAGTCATTGGATGTTTTTGCGAACAAAATAGAAAAAACAAAAATTTGGACTTTAAAGTATATTTGTATTGATAATTTTCCCATAAACAAGCGATTTTGTACAAAGAGATGGAAATCCTAGTAAGAGGAAGTCGTCGTGAAAAAGAAGAGTACAAAGTGAAAACAAATATATATATATATATATATATATATATATATATATATATATATATATATATATATATATATATATATATATACATATATATATATATATATATATATATATATATATATAGCCATGTGGAAGGGATCTCATTGGTTTCCAACTCCGCTATTGCCCCTATGCCTTCAAACATCTCATCCTTTGCTTTCGGAAGAAGTTGATTAAACCGATCTTGTACCATTTGAACTTTTGACCTTGGTAATAAATCTTGCATGTAAGTGATCCAACGGGACATATTCGTATGCTTTTAATCCCTAATTTTTTTCTAGACCGCCCTTTCAGGTTTTCAGTCCACCAGGATACCCTTTTTTTCCCAAGCCGCCTTTTTAGGTTTTCGACTTCCCAGGTGTAAAATATTTTGTATATATCCCTAATTTTTGCTCGAACTCTTTTGGTTCGCCGGGATGCCCTTATTTTTGCCTAGGTATGTCAACCTAGCGGGTCATTCTTATGCGTAGTATTTTTTTTACTATGTCCTCGTTTGCAGGGTGCAGGAAGTCTTCATCATCCATAGTGGTTAGCATCATAGCACCGCCCGAGAATACTTTCTTGATAACAAATGGCCTTCGTAGGTGGGAGTCTATTTTCCCATGGGATCGCCTTGTGGTAGAATGATACGCTTTATTACCAAGTCCCTAGCCTGGTATACTCGATATTTGATCTTCTTGTTGAATGCCTTGATCATACGTTTTTGATACATTTGACCATGACAGACAGCAGCTAGCCTCTTTTCTTCAATCAAATTCAACTGATCCAACCTAGTCTGAATTCATTTGTCTTCGTCTAAGTATTCTTCTTTCGTAATCCTTAGAGAAGGGATTTGAACTTCAACAGGCAGGACACTTCCATGCCATAGACCAAAGAGAAAGGGGTTTCCCTAGTTGATGTTTGCACCGAAGTATGATAACCATGAAGAGAAAATGGTAACATCTCATTCCAGTATTTGTAGGTCACCACCATCTTTTGCACAATCTTCTTTATGTTCTTGTTGGCGGCTTCCACTGCGCCATTCATCTTAGGTCTATATGGAGAAGAATTGTGATGCTTGATCTTGAACTGTGTGTAGAGTTCAGTGATCATGGCGTTGTTGAGATTAGTACCATTTTCAGTGATGATCCTCTCAGGGATACCATACTGGCATATGAGGTTATGCTTGATGAAATGGGCCACGACGCTTTTGGTATTTGAGGCAAATGGAGCTGCTTCAACCCATTTGGTAAAGTATTCAATGGCGACAAGAATGAAACAATGTCCATTAGAGGCAGTAGGCTTGATTTCTCTGATCATATAAATGCTCCACATTGCAAATGGCCAAGGATCATGCATGATATTCAAAGGTATTGGAGGCACGTGAACCTTGTCAGCATAAATTTGGTACTTATGGCAAGTCCTCGAGTGGTGGTGACAATCGGTTCCCATAGTCGACCAATAGTAACTAGCTCTTAGAATCTTCTTGGCCATAGTATGTCCACTGGAGTGAGTACCAAAGACACCTACGTGCATGTCCTCCATAATTTTCTCTGCTTCCTTCTTGTCCATATAAAGAAGCAGGGTTGAATCATGGTTGCGCTTGTATAGAATTATGTTGCTCAGGAAGAACATGTCTGAGAACCTCCGCAGAAATTTCTTATCAATGATTGATCCCCCTTCAGGGTATTATTGAGCCTCTAGATATCTTCTTACTTCGTGAAACCAAGGTTTCTCTTCTACTCCACCAGTATCAATCTCATAGCAGTGCGCTGGTTCGTCAAATCTTTCGACAGTAATTCAGGGAGCTTCGTTGTCCTATCTGACCTTGAACATATAAGACATGGTAGCTAAGGCATCTATCAATTGATTTTCTTCCCTCGAAATGTGTTCAAAGTTAACCTCTTCAAAGTACATGATCAAGGTGAGCACAAGTTCTTTATAAGGGATAAGATTTAGATGTTTTGTATCCCACTCACCTTTAACTTGACTGACCACCAAGGCTAGGTCTCCATATACACTTAATAATTTTATTCTTAGGTCAATAGCTGCCTTAAGACCCAGGATGCACACTTCATACTCGGCCATATTGTTGGTACAATCGAAGCAAAGCCTGGCAGTGAAAGGTGTATGGAAACCTTTGGGGGAGATGATTACAACACCAATTATGTTACCCAGTGTGTTGGAAGCTCCATCGAAAACCATAGTCCATTGGGATAATGGCCCATGTCCTATATACGGCCCAAGTCTTTCACAATCTGTAATCAGCATGATATTCTCATCCGGGAATTCAAAATTCATAGATTGGTAGTCATCTACAGCTCGATGCGCCAAATGATCTGTCAGTACACTTCCTTTGATTGCTTTTTGTGTAGTGTACTGAATGTTATATTCAGTTAAGATCATTTTCCATCGGGTTATTCTCCCAGAAAGAGTTGGCTTCTCAAAGATGTACTTGATGGGATCCATCTTAGAGATCAATAGAGTAGTATGAGTCAACATATACTCTCTTAGTCAACGAGAATTCCATGCCAAAATGCAGCAAGCTTTCTCGAGCAGTGAATATCTTGTTTCATAGTCGGTAAACTTTTTGCTAAGGTAGTATATTGCATGCTCTTTTCGACCAGACTCATCATGCTTCCCCAACACATACCCCATTGAATTCTCTAACACGGTTAAGTACATGATCAGAGGTCTTCCTTAAACTGGTGGCATCAGAATTTGAGGTTCTTGCAATTACTCCTTGATTTTGTCAAAAGCGATTTGGCTGTCATCATTCCATTTTACTACTTGATCTTTCTTCAGCAGTTTGAAGAGTGGATCACAAGTAGCTGTCAGGTGAGAAATGAATCGGGCAATGTAGTTTAGTCTTCCTAGAAAACCTCTGACCTCCTTCTCAGTACGAGGAGCTGGCATTTCTTAGATAGATTTAATTTTTGCATGATGGACTTCAATACCTTTGCCACTGACGATGAATCCTAGGAGCTTTCTAGACCTTACCCCAAAGATGCATTTGTTGGGATTCAACCTCAGCTTATACTTTTTCATCCTTACAAAAAACTTGTGCAGGTGATCAAGATGATCTTCCTCACTTTGCGACCTGGCTATCATATCATCAATGTAGACTTCTATCTCATGATGAATCATGTTATGAAATAAAGCCACCATAGCCCGTTGATAAGTTGCGCCTGCATTCTTCAGCCCAAAAGGCATGACCTTATAACGGAAGGTGCCCCACTGTGTGACAAAGGTAGTTTTCTCCATGTCTTCAGGCACCATTTTGATTTGGTTATAACCCTAGATGCCATCCATGAAAGAGAACACCTTAGATTGAGCAGTTTTGTCAACCAAGACATCTATATGTGGTAGTGGGAAGTCGTCTTTGGGGCTTGCCCTATTTAAATCCCCGTAGTCTACACACATACGGACCTTACCGTCTTTCTTTGGTACTGGAACGACATTTTCAACCCATTAAGGCACGACGTCACTACCAAGAAACCTGCATTGAACTATTTCATTACCTCAGCCTTGATCTTCTCTGACATATCAGGGCGCATGCGAAGAACCTTTTGTTTGATCGGAGAACAACCCTTTTTCATTGGCAGACGTTGAACCACGATATTAGTGTCGAGCCCCGGCATGTCTTCGTATGACCAAGCGAATACCTCAACATAGTCATGCAACATCTGGACCAATCTGCTCTTGATAATATCTTCCAAGTTAGTTCCAATCTTGACTTCTTTCTTATCCGCCTCAGTACCCAAGTTTATCACTTTGACAGTTCTTCGTACGGTTGGATAGCCTTTTCCTCTTGTATCAGGAGTCTGGAAAGTTCTCCAGGTATCTCTCAATCTTCTTCACCTTCGTCTTCGGCTTGATAGATTGGATTCTTGGAGTCATAAATGGCAATAGCAAAATTGTTGTATGAGATCCGGAGTGGACGTGGATCTGTAAATGTGTATGTGTGCATGTAAGGTCACATGGCTATTTTGAAAATGCAGTAAAGTAAAATAAAGACAAGGATCACAAAATTTGAATGCAAAATCGTCCAATGTTTTCATTAAATGAGCATATGATATATGAAATGACAAACCCTTAACAAATGGACTATTGTGCCCCGGGCAAGGCACGTGGTTTAAAGTCATTGTTTTTAAAGAAATTATACAGACAAACTTCTTAAAGCAATAAAATAGGAAATAGAAATTACTCCGGGATGAAGGAGATTGAGATGAAGTCTTTAGCCATCTAGTTGTTGAGTCCACCGTCAGTAGTTGGGAATATCCAGTCGTCCAAGTCACCATCACTGTCAGTGTCATCCAAAGTATTGACTTCATTATTGCTAATACAGAGAGGTTGTTCTCCAGCACGAGCACGACAAACCTTTTTTGGAGCCTTTGAAGTAAAACCCAACCCAAATTTGTCGGATTTGTAGGGGATGTCAGGAAGTTGTCCCTAGATAGTGCAACCTCCATCTTCTATAACAGCCAGAGCATCCTTCAAGGAAGCCATTCTTGGTGTGTCCTTAGCAATCTTAGGAGTAGCAGGCATAGTCTTAGAAACAATAATTATTGGAGGGATTATTCCAAATTCTTGGCAGAAGGCTTCAATTAATTCTCCATCCATTTCGACATATTTGAAAGAATTCAAATGACTGACCATATATTCTTCCTCTCCACAGACTGTGACAATCTTCCCTTTTACTGGGTACTTCAGCTTTTGATGCAATGTAGAGGTAATCGCACCTGCCCCATGGATCAATGGGCGTCCGAGCAAACAAGAATAGGTCGGGATAATATCCATTACATAAAATGTAGGGTTGAAGACCTGAGAGCCCACCTTGATCATGTTAGAACAAAGTTTGAATCTACTACCCTAAGTTTAAGTTTTGATGATAACAAAATGAAAATATATATTAATTATGTGATTCATGTAAGAACTATTTGCTACCTAAAATATTACCTTCTGTTTTGCAGAAACTCTGATAGGTATCAGCAGGAGTACACTTAATCAGCATCAGAATATTGGTTATTAACATCAGCATCAGAAGTTGCTATATCAGAATACCAGAATCAGAAGAACAACTCACGCGATTGCTGAAGCTTGATGAACAGAACTGCGCTCAACACTCTGATAAAGACAACAACAGTTCATCAGCACTTAAGCAGAGTCAGAATGAGCCAAAGCCAGAACACGCATTAAGTAGCAACGGTACTGTGCATTCAAAGCGAATTATTACCAACGGCATCATTCCAGACAAGATCTACTCAATAAGGAAAGTTTGTTATTGGCATTGAATCAAGAATATTGCTCCAACGTTCAACAAATTCAGTGCTATATAAACAAGACAATGAAGATTGAATTGGCTAATGCTCTACATCATACTACACGCCTAAAAGCTAATCATCATCTTCCTTCTTTCAGTTTGCTAAACGCTTCATAATTCCTTACTCAATTATATTTTAGAAATCTAGTTTCATAAGCTTAACTTGTGTAATATCACAGTTGTGATACAGTTTTGTAGAAAACATTCACACACCTATTTCTCTTCTTTGAAAGAAAGTGTTTCCTTGACAAATCGGGTTGTGGTTTGCATCAAGAAGGCTTTAGCAGTTGTTAAAGCAGTTTGTAATATTCAGTTGAATATAGTGGATTAAGACCTCGTTGGAGAGAGGCGAAATCACCTTGACGGGTGGACTGGAGTAGTTTGAGATCAAACGAACCAGGATAAAAACATCGTGTTCATTGCAGTGATTTTCAGTTTTACAATTCAACCCCCCTTCTTGTGTTTTTCACTCCTTCAATTGGCATCAGAGCGCCTGGTTCTGAGCTAAAACACTTAACCGTGTCAGTACAAGATCCAGCGTCAGAAAAACACAATGGCGGGAAACTATTCTCACACCAGCAATGACAACCATGAGGACAGAGACAGATTCAGCGGCAAACCTCCAGTATTTGATGGAGAAAACTTTTATTACTGGAAAGACAGAATTGAAAGCTTCTTTCTGGCACATGATGCTGATCTGTGGGATATGGTGATAGATGGATACACGCACCCTGTGAATGCAAGCAGTCAGAAGATTAATAGGAAAACAATATCTGACCAACAAAAGCGTGACTTCAAGAATCACCACAAGGCCAGAACCATCCTTCTCAGCGCCATCTCGTATGCTGAATATGAAAAGATCTCCAACAGAGACACAACAAAGAACATGTTTGACTCACTCAGAATGACGCATGAGGGCAACGTTCAGATCAAAGAAACTAAAGCTCTGACGCTCATTCAGAAGTATGAGGCATTCAAAATGGAAGAAAGTGAATCCATTGAAACAATGTTCTCAAGATTCCAGATTCTGGTAGTGGTCTCAAGGTTCTGGACAAAGGCTACTCTACTGTTGATCACGTCAAGAAAATCATCAGAAGCTTACCCAAGCTGTGGAGGCCAATGGTTACAGCTCTGAAGCTAGCAAAAGATCTCAACAAAATTTCTCTGGAGGAACTTATCAGCTCCCTCAGAAGTCATGAGATAGAGCTAGAAGCTGATGAACCCCAGAAGCAAGGTAAGCCTTTAGCATTAAAATCTAACAAAAAATCTGAGTCTAAAGTTTTGCAGGAAGTTGAAGAAACATCTGATGGATCCTCATCAGAAGAAGACGAACTCTCCCTTCTCTCCAGAAGAGTGAATCAACTGTAGAAGCAGAGACAAAGAAAGTTCAGGAATCCCAGAAGATCTGATCAGAACGAGTTTTCTTCCAGATACAGAAGGACAGATTCTTCCTCTAGATACAGAAGATCTGAAGGCTCCTCAGGAAGCAGAAAGCCAAACACCAAGGACATCGTCTGCTACGAGTGCAATGAGCAAGGACACTACAAGAGTGATTGCCCAAAGCTTCAGATGGAAAATCCCAAAAAGAAGTTTGGAAGAGAAAAGAAGAAAAGTCTCATGGCTACATGGGATGACTCTGACTCGTCTGAAGCTGACTCAGAATCAGATGATGAGAGAGCAAACATAGCTCTCATGGCTAACATTTCAGAAGATAGTGAAGCTTCTGAATCAGACTCAGAATCAGATACTGAAGAGGTATTTCCTAACTTTGCTGTTAATTTTACCAAGGCTGAACTTGCTGAAAGCCTTAATGAAATTCTGGAAAGGTATCAGCAGATTAGAGTTAAATTCAGAGACCTGAAAAGGAATCTTGAATCTGACTCTAATAAGACTGAGAGTCTCAAATTGGAGAATTCTGAACTGAGAATTAAAATTTCAAAATTAGAAAATACTTTACAAAACTCTCAGAAGGAACCAATTTCTGAAACTCCCAGCAACGCTGATGAGATCATCAATGAGTATGATCACAGTTTCCAGAAGTTCCTTGCTAAAAGCATAAATAGAAGCAAAATGGCTTCAATGATCTATGGAGTTAGCAGAAACGGCAGGAAGGGAATAGGATACCAAGGTAAGGTTCCTACACCAAAGAATGTCTTGGATTTAACCATTAAACACACTCCTCTGAATTCACATTTTGTGTATGGTCACACACATGATATTAAATACACTAGCAGTAAGTACTCTGTGAAACCAAAATTCAACCAGAGTTTTGGTAAATCTAACAAATCAGGACCCAAGAAAATCTGGGTACCTAAGGATAAAATAATACATGTTGCAGATATCTTTAGCAGCAAATCAGAAACACCAGTCATGGTACCTGGACTCTGGCTGCTCGCGACACATGACGGGAAGAAGGCATATGTTCCAAAGCCTGGAACTTAAGCCTGGAGGCCACGTTGGCTTTGGAGGCAATCAGAGGGGAAATATCATTGGCTCTGGAACTGTAGGTAATGGAAATCTTCCCTCTATTAATAATGTTCTGCTAGTAGATGGATTAATGCATAATTTGTTATCCATAAGTCAATTAAGTGATAACGGTTATGATATAATCTTTAATCCAAAATCATGTAAAGCTGTTAGTCAGAAAGATGGGACTATCCTGTTTAATGGAAAGAGGAAAAACAACATTTACAAAATCAAACTTTCTGAACTGAAAAGTCAGAATGTAAAGTGCCTTCTGTCTGTTAACAACGAGCAGTGGATCTGGCACAAAAGATTGGGGCATGTTAGTATGAGAAGAATATCTCAGATTAACAAACTCAATCTGGTCAGAGGACTTCCTAATTTGAAGTTCAATTCAGATGCTCTGTGTGAAGCATGTCAGAAAGGCAAGTTTGCAAAACCTTCTTTTAAATCTAAAAATGTTGTTTCTACCTCTAAGCCATTAGAACTTCTGCACATTGACTTATTTGGACCAGTTAAAACTGCTTCAGTCAGTGGCAAGAAGTATGGGTTAGTAATCGTAGATGACTATAGCAGATGGACATGGGTAAAGTTCTTAAGACACAAGGACGAGTCACACTCTGTGTTTGTTACCTTCTGTAACCAAGTTCAGAATGAAAAGTATCTTAGAATCGTTAAAGTCAGAAGTGATCATGGTGGAGAATTTGAAAACAAAGATTTTGAGTCATTATTTAATGACAGAGGCATTCTGCATGATTTCTCTTGTCCTAGAACTCCCCAACAAAATGGAGTTGTAGAACGAAAGAACAGAACATTGCAAGAAATGGCCAGAACCATGATCAACGAGACAAACGTTGCTAAGATCTTTTGGGCAGAGGCAATAAACACAGCGTGCTACATTCAGAATAGAATCTCAATAAGACCTATTCTGGAAAAGACTCCATATGAATTGTGGAAGAACAGAAAGCCCAACATTTCATATTTTCATCCATTTGGATGTACCTGTTTTATGTTAAATACAAAGAATTATTTGAACAAGTTTGACTCTAAAGCACAGAAGTGTATTATGTTAGGATACTCTGAACGCTCAAGAGGGTACATAGTATACAATACAGAAACACAGATTGTGGAAGAATCAATCAGTGTTCGTTTTGATGATAAGCTTGACTCTGAAAAGTCAAAGCAGAATGAAGTTTTTGCAGGTATGGAAATTGAATTTACAGGTTCTGAAGACAAGTCATCAGAAGCTCTCAACACAGACACTCCTTCAACGTATGAAAGGGGCACTGCTAGCAATCCTACAACAGCTGCTGATCAACCTCAGAAGAGATTACCCAGAAGCAGCTTGGATCACCTAGAAGAGACTATCTTAGGAAGAAAGGAAGATCCAATCAGAACAAGAGCAAGCTTCAGAAACTCTGAAGAAACCCTCATGGGACTTGTGTCTCTGATTGAACCTTCTTCTATTGATGAAGCACTTCTGGATAATGACTGGATTCTGGCAATGCAAGAAGAGCTGAATCAATTCACCAGAAATGACGTATGGGATCTTGTTCCCAGACCAAAAGGATTCAACGTCATTGGAACAAGATGGGTGTTCAGAAACAAGCTAAATGAACAAGGTGAAGTCATCAGAAACAAAGCACGACTGGTTGCACAAGGTTATAGTCAGCAAGAGGGGATAGACTATACAGAAACCTTTGCCCCATTCGCCAGGTTAGAATCTATCAGACTTTTAATTTCATTTGCTGTTAATAGAGGCATCACTCTGTATCAGATGGATGTCAAGAGTGCATTCTTAAATGGTTATATAGAAGAAGAAGTTTATGTGCACCAACCCCCTGGTTTTGAAAATACAAAACATCCAGAACATGTTTTCAAACTAAAGAAGTCACTATATGGTCTGAAACAAGCTCCCAGAGCTTGGTATGAAAGACTAAGTAACTTTCTGTTAGAAAATGAATTCACCAGAGGGAAGGTGGACACTACCTTATTCTGTAAGTCACTTAAGAATGACATCTTAGTCTGTCAAATTTATGTTGATGATATCATTTTTGGTTCTACTAATCCTTCTCTTGGAAGAAAATTTGCTAAGTGTATGCAGGCAGAATTTGAGATGAGCCTCATGGGGGAACTGAAATTCTTTCTAGGAATTCAGATCAATCAAACTCCAGAGGGAACTTACATTCATCAGAGCAAATACATCAGAGATCTTCTGAAGAAATTTGACCTCTCAGAATGTAAGCCATCAAAGATTCCAATGCATCCCACGTGCATTCTGGAAAGAGAAGAGGTAAGCAAAAAGGTAGAACAGAAAGTCTACAGAGGAATGATTGGTTCTCTCCTTTATCTGACTGCTTCAAGACCTGATATATTATTCAGTGTATGTATTTGTGCTAGATTCCAATCAGATCCTAGAGAATCTCACTTAACAGTTGTTAAGCAAATTTTCAAGTATCTGAAAAGTACTACTAATCTGGGTTTATTTTATAGAAAATCTAGTGATTACAGTTTAGTAGGCTACTGCGATGCTGACTTTGCTGGAGACAGAGTAGAGCGTAAAAGTACTTTTGGAAGCTGCCAGTTTCTGGGAGAAAATCTGATCTCTTGGTCCAGCAAAAGGCAATCCACAATTGCGCTATCAACAGCAGAAGCTGAGTACATAGCAGCAGCAGGATGTAGCACACAAATGCTCTGGATGAAAAGTCAGCTTGAAGACTTCCAGATTTTTGAGAGTAACATCCCTATACTCTGTGACAATACTTCTGCTATTTGCGTAAGTAAAAATCCTATTTTACATTCTAGAGCTAAGCATATAGAAATAAAACATCATTTCATTAGGGACTACATTCAGAAGGGAATTTTGAATTTAAAGTTTATAGATACAGACCATCAATGGGCTGATATCTTCACTAAACCCCTTTCTGAAGATAGGTTCAATTTCATTCTGAAACATCTCATCATGAAAATCTGCCCAGAGTGAAAATGTTTTAATTCCATATATTTATCTTCAGAATGTATTTGTTTTACTGTGAACTTCTGATCAATCTCTTTTCAGAAAGATAGAACATGCAGATTGTATCAGATGCTAGTCTTAAAGATCTGAGCGTTTCAACTCAAAGATAGACGTGCTGATCACTAAATCAAACAAGTGTCATCCAATCATCAGCAAATCTCTGAAGCAGAACGCGTGCACGCTTCTGAGAAGGCAAAACGCTGATTGGGTGCATTGAGACACATGTCTGGTAACCGTTTCAAGTATCTTTCTCAAATCCCCCAAAATCAGCAAGCATTAAATGAAAGTAATCATGTTTTTAAAACGTAATCATGATTTTATTTCTATTTCTTGAAAACGTTTACTCTTTCAAAATATTCTGAAATCTATTTAAGAACGTTAATTTCTCACATTAATCTTTTACAGTTTCTCATTATCTCTCAAACATTTTCTGCATTTTCTCTGTGTTCATCTCTTTCAAGTTTAAACCCTTTTTCTCAGCTTCTCAGAAAAAACCCCAAGTGTGAACATGGCAACCTCCAGCAGTGCTTCTGCAGGTTCTCAGAAGAAAGCTTCCTCTGAAGTGTACCAAGTTCCATTCAGAACACTCCTTACTCCAGTGAAGAATCTTGAAGTGTTGTCTGAACTGATCATTGATTTTGGCAGTCTGAAAGAGAATGGTTTTGACTTGACAGAAGAAATTAGGGCACAGAAATGGGAAAGGTATTTTTGACAGGATGGTTGGACCAACATTCCCAATGTTAGTCAAGGAGTTCTAGATTCATGCAACTGCTTCAACGCATCAAGTCACCTCCTACATAATGGGGAAGAAGATTGTGATCACTGAGGATCACATAGCAAAGTTGATTGGTTACAGTTGCGGTGGCATCCGCTGTATTGATATGGATGAAAGATGCTCTGACGTGGGTGTCATAGCAGAAAGTATTTTCACCCATGGGGTGCCCAGCAGCAAGATCATAGATCTCAAGGATCACCACAGAGTTTGGGCGAAGATAATTCTGGGGTGTTTTAATCATAGGAAGCCAACTAGTTCCCCTGATTACATAAATATAGATCAGCAGTTTCTGATCTATTTTATCAATCAGAAGGTAAAAATCAACTTGTCTCATATTCTGTTTAATCACCTCAGAACAAGCGTGAAGGAAACCAGGGAAGAAGAAATAACAAAGAGGGGTTGGATACCCTTTGGAAGGTTAATATCAGATATTCTGACTGAGAATAGGCTGATAGAGCACCTGATAGAAGCTCAAGAGTTAAGCACCATTGAACCAACTATTGGCAAGCCTCTGAATGCGAAGAATCTGAAGAAAATGAAGTTAATAGAGAATATCAGAAAGGAACCCAGCGTTACTCCTATTGCTGACATCACCAGCAGAAGAGTCCCACTGGGTGACTTTCCCTTATTTTCTGAGATAGAATTTAAACCAGTGGTGGTTCTCAGATACTTGGACGCGTGCAAGGCTGATGGTACAGATCCCAGGCTGAATATCAAAGATCTGCACCAACCTCAACCAGAAGTTACACTGAAGAAGACGAAGAAAAGGAAGCCCCCTTCAGAAGGAACATCCCAGCAGACACCCAAGAAAAGAGGTAATTTATCTGCTGCTTCTGTTTTAAATTCTTCTGCTATGCCAACATCTACCCCAACTCCAACTTCTCAAGAAATCCCAATCCCCATCCCAACAATAGATGAAACCGAACCAGAAGATGACCTTTCTGAGGCACTACAACCCAGAAGACCCCGCACCAAACATCCCAAACCAACAATTTCAACAACAACAGCACTTGACAAAGTTCTGTCAAACATTGATCAATGTGCTTCTGATAAGCTTCCCAACAATCCAAACACTGAACCAGATATTGCCACATCTCCTCAACCAGAACAACCTCTCTCACCCATTCCATAAGAACCACATATTCCCGAACAACCAGAAATTCCTCCTCCTTCTCCACAACCAGCAATTCCTTCTCCCTCTCCTCAACCAGAAATTCATCCACCATCACCTCAACCTGAGTTTCATCATTCTGAAACTCCATCTCCTCCACCTCAGTCTCCTCAATCCTCTGAACCACAACCTCTGGCAATCCAGCTGCCATGTGGTACAACAGTAACCATGGCCCAGCTGCCATCCTCGCCTGAAACCACACCACCAAATACTCCCAAGACCCCAAACAGTCCAATCATTATCTCTGATTCTCCCACTCCATCTCCCAAACAAACATCTCCCAAACAAACCACAGAAAACCCCATCAGGACCTTCATAGATTAAACAATCCTTGACCGTCTTGCTGATCTGAAACATAAAATAGCCATTCCAAAACCAAAACAGCCAGATGTTGGCTCTGGCATTATGAATTTTGAAACAGGTTTGCAGTAGTGGATTGCTTCTCTGAAGCAAGTCTGTCCTGGAATGATTGATCCAGCTGCCTCTGACCAGCTCTGGACACAATTCAGAATTTGGGTACGTGCTGAAGCTCTAAAATTGCAAGACATCAACTATGAGCAAGCACAGCAGAATTTCAGCAAGCTTCTGAATGAAGTTGGAAGTCAGCTGCTGAAAGAAGACGTGCTCCTTCTGGATAGTGAGCCATGGTCTGAGAAGCGTCCAGCTTCAAAGGTGCATCCAGAAGAAGATCAGACAATTCAAGCTGAAGCCAGTCAAGCTGAAGATGTTGCAGAAAGCTCTCAGAAGCTCCCTGCTTCTGATGTATCTCAAGCTGCCTTGGACATGCATACTCTGGAAGAGCTAAAGCTGAATGATATCCGTCTGCAGCAAAGGATGGATGAAAATGACCAAAAGATGAAAGAAAGGATGGATGTGCAGGACAGCAAGATAGACACAGTCGTCAGCATGGCGCACAAGCAGACTGAGACTGCTGATCAGATTAAAGCAATGCTGGAGACTCTGTTCACACGCTTTCCTTCCCAAACTTAGATTTTCATTCATGCTATTTTCATGTTTTCTTTGCATATCTGTTGTACTGTTTTGTCTGGCTCTGACTATTTTAATATGACAAGTTTTTCTGATCTAAATGTTTTAGCACATCACTTACACTTTTTGATTGCTGACAAAAAGGGGGAGAACAAGAATGATATTTTTCAATAACGGATTACTAAGACAGAAAATCTCAAACATTCTAACTCTGATATTTTTGAATGTTTTCTCTTTTGCTTAAGTCTACAGGTACAAGAATGCTCTCTAACTCACTGAAGACTAAAGCTCTGATACTCTGACCCAAAGCAAAGCTCTGATATTCTGATCTGAAGCTCTGCTCTGACATTCTGATCTAAAGCTTCTGATAGTCAAAGCTTTGATATTCTGATGATCAAAGAAAGACAATAAAGATCTGATCCTGAAGAACTCTTGGAATTAAAAAGGGAAGTAATAAATTCAGGGGGAGTATCTCTCAACTCTCATATCTCTTTATCCCTTATCTTTGATAACTTCTTACTCTGATACATCTTATCATTTAGTTATCTCTGATACTTTTCACGTTATTTTCAATTAAAAATATCTAGTTTTTGTCATCATCAAAAAGGGGGAGATTTTTAGAACAAAGTTTGAATCTACTACCCCAAGTTTAAGTTTTGATGATAACAAAATGAAAAGATATATTAATTATGTGATTCATGTAAGAACTATTTGCTACCTAAAATATTACCTTCTGTTTTGCAGAAACTCTGATAGGTATCAGCAGGAGTACACTTAATCAGCATCAGAATATTGGTTATTAACATCAGCATCAGAAGTTGCTATATCAGAATACCAGAATCAGAAGAAGAACTCACGCGATTGTTGAAGCTTGATCAACAGAATTGCGCTCAACACTCTGATAAAGACAACAACAGTTCATCAGCACTTAAGCAGAGTCAGAATGAGCCAAAGCCAGAACACGCATTAAGTAGCAACGGTACTGTGCATTCAAAGCGAATTATTACCAACGGCATCATTCCAGACAAGATCTGCTCAATAAGGAAAGTTTGTTATTGGCATTGAATCAAGAATATTGCTCCAACGTTCAACAAATTCAGTGCTATATAAACAAGACAATGAAGATTGAATTGGCTAATGCTCTACATCATACTACACGCCTAAAAGCTAATCATCATCTTCCTTCTTTCAGTTTTCTAAACGCTTCATAATTCCTTACTCAATTATATTTTAGCAATCTAGTTTCATAAGCTTAACTTGTGTAATATCACAGTTGTGATACAGTTTTGTAGAAAACATTCACACACCTATTTCTCTTCTTTGAAAGAAAGTGTTTCCTTGACAAACCGGGTTGTGGTTTGCATCAAGAAGGCTTTAGCAGTTGTTAAAGCAGTTTGTAATATTCAGTTGAATATAGTGGATTAAGACCTCGTTGGAGAGAGGCGAAATCACCTTGACGGGTGGACTGGAGTAGTTTGAGATCAAACGAACCAGGATAAAAACATCGTGTTCATTGCAGTGATTTTCAGTTTTACAATTCAACCCCCCTTCTTGTGTTTTTCACTCCTTCAGATCAGAAGATCGACCTCTCCATGGACCATCCTCTTTGACCCATCAAAGGCTCTTACCACAATATCGTTGGGTTTCAGCACCATCCCTTTACAGTACAATCTACCCAAATCACCTTCGGGTAAAACATTGAGGGAGGACCCTGTATATACTAACACATGCACCAGAGTGGTGCCTTTTCATTCAATAGAGATGTGTAGAGCCTTGTAATGATCCTTCCCCACTGGAGTTAAATCTACGTCAGAAAATCCCAAGCCATTATCAGCAGTTACGCTTGTAACACAATTCTCAAATTGATCAACAGTGCTTTCTTGTGGTACATGGGCATTCTTCGGGAATTTCAACAAGGCTTGGGCACGTGCTTCGGAGCATAACAACAAGGAAAACATGGATATATTTGAGGGTGTCTGCCCCAGTTGTTCAACTATTTTGTAGTCACTTTTTTGGATGATCTTCAGAATTTCTTCCATATCTTATCTAGATGGGTCTTCAATTGTAACATCTTCAGATGGCGCCTCCATCCAGACAGGCTCAATCACTTTTTCTTTTCCTCGTGCGTCAGCAGTTGGCCCAACAATAGGAATACGAACAGGTGTTGTAGTAGTTGTTGGAGGAGAGATCTCTGGAGAGAAGATCATCCCTATCCTAGTGACCTTACTAGTTCAGGAAATGTTTGTAATTTCAGGCTCTTCATTTTCAGAAATCCATGGCTCTTACTTGACACCATGATAATAAACTTATGCCCCATAGTTCCATGGCACAACTTTGTTAGAAGAATAGGGGACTGGCCCTGGCATAGTGATAATTAGGGGAGCCACTCTTGGCTCAGCAGGAATCCTTAAAGGGCCTTTAGAGGTGATCTTTATATGAGTATTTTAAATGGTGATTATGGAAACATCTTCAAGTCTCAGTTCTTGGAAAATATTTTTAGGAAAACTCTTTATGGACGGAGTTTTCTCGAACAAAATTTCATGGCTATCAATCAGGCGTTGGATACCTTTCTTCAAACATATACAACCATTAGTTTGGAAAGCACAATGATAACAATTTTCAAGGCAGCCCGGAAATAAACCGGCTCTTAACAG
This sequence comes from Vicia faba, assembly GCA_948472305.1. NCBI lineage: Eukaryota > Viridiplantae > Streptophyta > Magnoliopsida > Fabales > Fabaceae > Vicia > Vicia faba. Next base: position 1,115,256,377 of record OX451741.1, read on the forward strand.
ATTCTTCTTAATGGTCATTAAGGGAGTAGTCAGATCACTAATGGAGGAGACATAGAAAACATCATCGACAACATTAACACCTTTACCATGACTGGGCATGGGAGCAGTAATGACATTAAGGGTTTGTGGAGGGTCAAACTTAATCACTTTGTTATCAATCAAATCTTGGACCTTGTTCTTCAACGCCTAACAGTTGCTGGTGTCATGGCCAGGACTATTTGAATGATAGGCGCATTTCATGTTCGAATTATATTTTAGAGAGGGAGTATTAGGATTAGGATGAGGATCTCGCAGCATCACCAAATCTGCCTTCAACAGATGTTGTAAAGCTTGAGACAATGGCATGTGGATTCTAATGAATTGCCTCCTTGGGGCATCTGGACTTTGTTTATTGTTTTATTGTTGTGGGGTTGAATTGGGGTCGGGTTTGAAATCAGTATTGCTCCTACCGACTGATGACAATCATTCTTGACACAACTCCTTTGTCCATAAACAACATTATTTTCTTTTTTACCAACAAATGGTTTCTTTTTAGCATTAGAGGTTGAGGACATTGGGATCTTCCCACTTTTGATTCCACTTTCAACTTGTTCGCCAGTCAAAATTAGCTCAGTGAACCCCGATGAAGAACTCCCTATCAGCAAATTAAAGAATGGACCAGTCAAGGTGCCCATGAACATGTCCAACAATTCTCTGTCATTCAAAGGGGGTTGCACCCTTCCAGCCAGGTCCCTCCATTTTTTAGCGTACTATTTAAAGCCTTCGTTCGAGCCCATAGTCATACTTTGTAATTGCACACGAGTTGGTGCAAGATCAGTGTTGTATTGGTATTGTCTATAGAAGGTAGTAGCCAAATCCTCCCATGTGTGGATGTTAGTCCCTTATAGTTGATAGAACCATTCTAACTGTGTCCCAGCTAAACTTTCTTGGAATAAATGAACCCATAACTTCCTATCGGTTGTGTGTGGTTGAATCTTGCGGATATAAGACCTCAAATGAAGTTTTGGACAAGAGACCCCATCATATTTGGCGAAGACAGGAACCTTAAATTTGTGGGGAATGACCACCCCAGGGACCAGACCTAAGTCTCAAAAGTCTCCTGTATCAGAAAACTTGCTTATGATATGATGCATGCATTGTGGATCCAATGTTTTCAAGGACCTCAAGAGATTTAAATTTGCTAGCCAAAAAGGAAACAGAAACAACAATTGCATTAATAAGTTCAAAAGTTACAATTTCCCCTTGGGCTTACAATGAGTAAAGCAAAAAGGTCCCAAAGAGACAACAAAATGAACTCCTAAAACAAAAAAACTCAAGTCTCCCACGGACACTTCATCTTTGTGTCGATGTAGGCGTTCAGGCTTCTCTCCTCGTGAAGTTGCTTGGTGAGCTCTAACACTTTCTTCTCGCTTGCGTAGAATCGAGATTCATAGGTGTATCATTCTCCCTTAAGTTGAATCCAAGATCTCTATAATTCTCCGAGGTCGGTAGGAATGTCAGGATGGAGAATGGTATAAGGAATGTCCCCCTCCGAAATAGGCTCTATAATCACTGGTAGGATGGCTGGATACAGCATCATGAGGTTTTAAGCACGAGCTCGCACCCATTTGAGATAAGGCTCCAAAGGAATAGAGTTCTTATGCCCCAAAGTCTTTCTATCAACCTTGTTTTCCATGCCCCAAGCATTTACAAACCTTCGATGATAACCTTGAACATCGTGCTCGTAGTCGAATATAATACCATGGATAAGTGCATCATAAGGGCCATCTCTTCTCGCGTAACTAAATTGTTGTAGAGCCAGAGAAGGGTTATAAGTAATACCTCCCCTAATGCCAAGGAGTGGAACATTAGGGAACTCCCCATAACGGTCAATGATAGTAACATCCTCCAAAGATCGGGAACACCAAAAGATATCAGAATGAGAGAATGACATCATCCTTTGAGACCAAATAAAACCTTGTTCATTCTTCAAAACTGATCCGGGAAGGTGCTAAATAAACCACCTAGATAGAAATGGTATGCAACACATAAGATCCCCTCTCTTCCTCATGGTACGAGTGTGAAGAGTATGCAAAATGTTTGCGAGAAATGTAGGCACAGGGTTACGAGAAAGGAAGATTTTGACAGTCTTCACATCTACAAGTTAGTCTGGATTAGGGAATACTACTAACCCATAGATTAGAAGAGCCAAGACTTCTTCAAAATCTTGAAAATCCATAGCCTCCCAAAACAGTTGAGCCTTATCTAACAGAAACTTGGCTAGAAAAACCTTGACTCCACTCCTTGTTCCCTAATTATCTACAATGTCAGACCTCTTCAAATGTAAGGCCTTGGCAATAACTTCAGGTTTTGGAGTTTCCTCTAAACCAGTGAATGGAATTTGATTAAGGACAGGTACTCCTAACAGTTGAGAGAACTCTTACATTGTGGGAACTAATTTATAATCGGAAAAGGTGAAACAATGATGTATAGGATCAAAGAATTGAAAGATCACACACATCATGTCTTCTTTAAAGCTTGAGGTAACCATATTTAGAAGTCGACCATATCTTTTGGTGAACGGATAATTCTCAGGAACCCTTGATGCTAACTCTTTGAGTTAAGGAGGAACTTTTACAAAGCTGATTCAGATGGTATTTCTGCGAGCGGAAGCCATATCCTACAAAATAGAACAAAGATAAGGTACTTGAAATGGTTAGTGAAAATGATATGGTATGATGTTATGATGTCATGAACAAATAATTATACACAAACAAAACACACAAAGGCCTTAGGTTTAGGCTTGCATGGGGTTTATAGGTAAGTACCCTCTTGAAGTTTAGTTGGTTCAACCTGTCCTAAAAGAAAGTAATCGGGTTCTAAGGAATCTCAATATCATTAATCTTTCTTTATCGGGCATTGTTTCAGCACAAGCAATCTTTTTTCGTGATCAAAATATCCCAAAAGTCTGATCGCAATGAGTGTAGTATCGAGTATCAACCAACTTCAGTCTGCACCAAAGTCAGATATCTCACTACTTTCTAATGTAAAAGTTGTTCAACTAAGGTTCTATGGTCAGTTAGTGTTTTATGACACCACTCAGCGGCCCCGTATTCTCCTTGATTTGACTCAAGGGACACCGGTACCCACAAATGTGTCACACAAATGTAGCCATCTCTTTAACCATATCAGTCTACTCTATACAATTTCCACGATCTATTTCTACTTACCTAAAATGCTCCAGATCCGGGTATAGGATGAAGAGTACGGTTTCTTTTGAAGTTATCTTTGCTCTGCTTGCTTATGGGTTATTCTTATTTCCGAACGTCGACAATTTTATGATATCAATGCCATCAGGATATTTTTGATAGGGAATCCATTCCCTACATTATTAGGAGATGCTTATTACTCTATTCATCTTAGGTATTCTTATCATGGAGGGATGATCATTTGTTGCACGCTTTTGTTGTATCAGTGGTTTATTTCTCACTTACCTCGGTCTGATGCTTTCTGGGATGTCAAGAAGGAACCCGTTGGGCTCAGAAGATTATGTCCCTCACTCATTCAGATATTGTTTGGTATCATCAACCTTACCATGATGTAGATATTGTTGATAGTTGTCGTAGTTTCCCCAATGTACCTCTTCTTCGTACAAAGGGAGGAATTAACTACAATCCCGTTCTTGCACGACGATAGCTTGGATATTCGATGAGAGATAAGCCAAACAATATTCATCTGAGTTGCTTCTTTCTTAAAGATGGAGAAGATCATAAGGAAGCTAAAGAGGAGATTGCAAAGGCTTGGCGCCATATTCACAGGAAGAGTAGAAAAGACTTGGGACCTAGAGGAGTTGTTTCTTTGGAACCTTATCTCCGGTGGGTACAAGTAAGGGCAGTTCAGTTGAAGATGCCATATTCTAGTGAGGAACCTATGCCTGGTATGTTTGCAAAGACCACTTCTCCCCTTTTAGATTATGTAGAAGAGCTTCAGCTTGCCCTAGTCAGGATGCAGCAGGAGAAGGAGGTCTAGAATAATAAGTGTCGGACTTTAGAGATGTCCTACCTGTTAGAACATAGGTTGATTCTACAACCCTCGTAAGAGTTTTAATGATAACAAACACAAAGAACAAATATGCACTCTAAAACTGTGTTCTATTTTGTGCAGAAGTTCTGATGGAAGTGGATCAGAAGTTAAGCTACAAAGGTGTTCAGGCTGTGTATGTAGACCGATCTCAGAATGTTATGATGAATGAAGATCAGAACTTGCGCTAAGAGAAAGTCATCTTAACTTTGAACAGAAGTCTAACGCTGCAAACGGGACCTTATAATTCTGACCTTCCATGTTCTGAAGCAAAGCAACAAGTAGATTCCTTATGTTCTGAAGCGTTACTATTCCATCAAAGCAGTATCAATTGCAACGGCTACAAACAGACAAGGATCTTCATATTATGGAAAGTGCATTAACTGCCAATTATTAAGTTTCCATTTGCACAGATTGTTGCGCCTATTTAAACAAGAAACAAGTCTAAATCGTTCACGATTTACAACACTGCTATCATACAATCTCTCAATACTGACACTCATATTCAAATTATTCTCTAAAATTGTGTAATACATCACAAGTTTATGATACCGTTTTTGTAACAAAAAACATCCCGTACACAGATTAGTTCTTTTTTGTTAGTGAAATTCCTTGAGATAAATTGGGTTGTGGTTGTACTCAATAAGACTTTGGCAGTTGTCAAAGTAGAATTGTAATCAGTTTGATTAGTGAATTAAGACCTCGTTGGAGAGAGGCGAAATCACCTTGGCGGGTGGACTGGAGTAGTTTGAGATCAAGCGAACCAGGCTAAAAATCATCGTGTCATTTGCATTTGATTTTAAAGTTTCAATTTAACCCCCCCCCCCCCCCCCCTCTTGTGTTTTTCACTTCTTCAATTAGCATCAGAGCACCTAGTTCTGAGTTCATACACTTAATTGTGTCAGTACAAGATCCAAGCTAAGAAAAACACTATGGTGGGACCAAGTCAGAACATCAGCAATGACTATCATGATGATAAGGACAGAATCAGCGGCAAACCTCCAGTCTTTAATGGAGAGAACTTTGACTATTGGAAAGACAGAATTGAAAGCTTCTTTCTGGCTCATGATGTTGATTTATGGGATATGGTAATTGATGGATACATGCATCCTGTGGATGAAAGTTGTCAGAAGATTGATAGAAAAAGAATGTCTGATCATCAAAAGCGTGACTTCAGAAATCATCACAAGGCCAAAACGATTCTCCTGAGTGTCATCTCATATTCAGACTATGAGAAGATCACAAACAGAGAGACAGCCAAAAAAATGTTTGATTCTCTGAGAATGACGCATGAAGGAAAAATGCAAGTTAAAGAAACCAAAGCCCTTGCGCTCATTCAGAAATATGAAGCCTTCAAGATGGAAGAAATTGAATCCATTGAAGCAATGTTCTCAAGATTCTAGATTCTAGTTGATGGGATGAGAGTTCTTGACAAAGAGTATTCAACTGATGATCATATAAAGAAGATCATCAGAAGTTTACCGAAGCAATGGAGGCCAATGGTCACTGATCTCAAGCTGGCAAAAGATCTCAACAAGATATCTCTGGAGGAACATGTCAGCTCACTCAGAAGTCATGAGATAGAGTTAGAAGATGACGAGCCTTAGAAGCAAGGTAAGCCTTTAGCGCTAAAATCTAACAAAAAATATGATTCTAAAGTTTTGAAAGCTATGGAAGAAACCTCTTATGGATCCTCATCAGAAGAAAACGAATTGTCTCTTCTCTCCAGGAGAGTCAATCAGCTGTGGAAGCAGAGGCAAAGAAAATTTAGAAACTCCAGAAGAACAGGGAATCATAATGAATCACCCTCTGGATACAGAAAGTCTGAATCTTCCTCTGGATACAGAAAGTCTGAACCCTCCTCTGGACACAGAAAGTCTAAATCTTCTTCTGGTCAGAGAAAGTCAAGCAACAACGACATCATCTGCTATGAGTGCAATGAACAAGGGCATTACAAAAGCGATTGTCCAAGGCTTCAGAAGGAGAAACCCAAAAAGAATTTCTTCAAGGAGAAGAAGAAAAGTCTCATGGAAACATGGGATGACTCATACACTTTTGACGCAGACACAGAGTCATAAGATGAAAGAGCCAACATTTCTCTTATGGCCAATGTGACAGAAGACAATGAAGCATTTGGGTCAGAATCAGAATCAGACACAGAAGAGGTATTTCCTGACTTTACTGTTAACTTTACTAAAGTTGAATTAGGAGAAAGTCTGAGTGAAATTATGGAAAGATATCAGCAGCTTCGAGTCAAATTCAAGAACCTGAAAAAGGATCTTGTTTCTGACTATGAAGAAACTGAGAATCTAAGATTAGAAAATTCTTAGTTAAAAGAAAAGATTTCAAAACTTGAAAATGATTTACAAAAATCTCAGAAGGAAACAATCTCAGAGGTTCCCAGTAATGTTGATGAGATCATAAAGGAATATGATCATAGCTTTCAGAAGTTTCTGGCTAAAAACATAGATAGAAACAAGATGGATTCAATGATTTATGGAGTTAGCAGAAATGGCAGAAAAGGTATAGGATACCAAGGTAAAGTATCCCAACCTAATAAAGTCATGGACTTAGTTATTAAACGCACACCATTAAAACCTCACTTCACCTATGGGCACACAGATGACTTGAAATACACCAGTTATGATTATTCTGCTAAACCAAAATTCAAACAGAATTTTGGTAACACTAACAAACAAGGACCAAAAAATATATGGGTATCTAAGGACAAAATTATATATGTAGCAGATATCTTTAACAGCAAGACTAAAACACCAGTCATGGTACCAAGACTCTAGATGCTCTCGACACATGACGGGAAGAAAGCATATGTTCCAAAGTCTAGAACTTAAACCTGGAGGCTACGTGGGTTTTGGAGGCAATCAAAGAGGGAAGATCATTGGCTCTAGAACAGTAGGTAACGATAACCTCCCTTCTATTAATAATGTTATGTTAGTAGATGGATTCATGTAAAGCTGTTAGTCAGAAAGATGGATCTATCCTATTTAATGGAAAGAGGAAATACAACATTTACAAGATAAAACTTTCTGAACGGTTTATTCTGATTCGTCTCCAGATTATTTCACTGGTTCAGATTAATCTCTCAACGGTTTATTCTGATTCGTCTCCATATTTTCACTGGTTCAGATAAATCTCTCAACGGTTTATTCTGATTCATTTCCAGATTTTCACTGGTTCAGATAAATCTCTCAACTGTTTATTCTGATTCGTCTCCAGATTTTCACTAGTTCAGATAAATCTCTCAACGGTTTATTCTGATTCGTCTCCAGATTTTTACTGGTTCAGATAAATCTCTCAACAGTTTATTCTGATTCGTCTCCAGATTTTCACTGGTTCAGATAAATCTCTCAACGGTTTATTCTGATTCGTTCTCTGATTAAGATCGAATTTAAACTTTCTGTCAGTATTCGTATTTGGATGACATCTATAAGCCCATCTCTGACAATTCTCCTTTGTTTCTCCAAATGGCATCTTTAAGCCCATTTCCATACACAATCAACCACCACGTCATCAAGTGCAAATTTCTGGGCACTCTAGTGTTCAATCACCTTCTACTTTCAAGCCACGAATGACAAACGCGTCGATCTCGCTTTTCAAGTTTAAGAAGATTGAACAGGGGCAGCTGTTGTACCTCAAAATTTTCCCTCCTATTTTTCATACAAAATACAATCCTAGGGTTTCTCGGATATTCAAGTTGGCTCAGAAATCGATCAGACATATTCTCTTCCGAAGCAGTGAATCAGCAATTAGGGTTTTGCATTTCTCAAAAGAAAATGAGTTTTCAAAGTTTCAAACGGTCTTTATGGTCCTTCATGTTTTATCAAAGATGTTTGTGCCAAGTTTCAAGCCTCGCATCGTGAGTTTGCTCAGTCAGTGGTTCAGACGACTGAAAATGACTCCATTAAGCCAAAAGATGACCTTTTGCGACATCGAGTTCAAGTGACTGTAACTTCTTCGTTATTCGATATTTTTGGACGTTTCTTTTGCGTATGACTCTCCTTGACTTCATCTCTAATTTCTCTTCACAAGTCAAGATTTGATTATGTGCGAAAGATCATCAGAAAATTCGAATGCTTTAAAGGTCATTTTGCAAATTTGACCTAATTACAAGAAACTCTTGCCCAATTTTTGAGGCTCACAGCTTCTTCAATTTTCAATATCATGAAGTGATTCTTTTTGAAAAGCATCACAAATAGCATTGTCTATGAGATTACTTCAACGATCAAAGTCAAAATGCGCTTGAAAGACCATGAAATTTGTTAAAATTTTATAGGAATTTCTTGATTGTAGAATGTTATTTCTAGATGTTGATCATCATGTTGAGATAATTCATTGAAACAAGAGTTTGAGTTTGAAAGTTCATGAATAGTTTGTTGTTCGTACTTCAAATCGTTCGCATTTGGACGATAATGATTATTGGATCGAAATAGGATTTCTATCAAAATTCTTATAGGATATTCAAAAGGGTGTAGCACCAATTCCATTTCCAAATTCAAGACATCCATTTCAAGTTTGCAGGAATTCATGATTCAATTCTACAAGAAATTACAAAGCATTATTCAAGGCATGTTTCAAAGATTCAAGTATCTTTCTTTTCTCAAGAGGCATTTTAAAAGAAGAACCCAAATTATGCTCATGATTTAAATTGTATCAAAAGGGAATGCTCAAGCTTTGTAGAAACAAATTCAAGATGAATCAAGTATGCAAGATTGCACCAAAATTTCATTGTATAAATTTACAAGTGAATTGGAATTCATTGTTTAAAATTACAAGGGAATTGATATACACTTTACAAGTTTCTAAATCTTAAAACTCAAAATCACAAGTTCACAATGTTACAAATTATTAACAATGCACTAAAACTACAAAGGAGTTTTCTTCATCAAGCTTTCTTCAAAAGCTTTAAGTCACTCTTCGTCAATTCTCCCTATCATCCAATGGGCCCGTACATGTAAACAAAAGAAGAGCATTAGTTAACAAAATTCATGTTGGAATAAGATTGGAAAATTTCAAAGAAATCTCTATATTTTCATCATTAGGGATTGGTAAAAAGAATCAGAGATAAGGGGACAACGTTTCGTCCGTGTTTGGTCCATTGCAAATCACAATTTTCAATTGGTTCACAGAGGACAAAATGAGGAGAAATGCAAGTCAAAATCAATAAGTTCATCATGGTTTCAAATGCTGCAAAAGTAGTTTACATCACAATAAAAAAAAGCACAATCACAAAAATCCAAAATGCTGTCAAAAAATGGACTGCATTGCAGCCCTCCATAGGTTGTCCATAAGAGGCCAAAATCTATCAAAATAGCTGCAAACATACAGCCCAAAATTGCACATAAATATGCTAAGTCAAAACTGCAAACAAAAGGAGCAAAAACAGCATAACACAAATGTTCAAACCCAATTGCTTTTTCCCCCCAAAAGTTTTGTTTTTCAGATGAAGAATATAGCATATAACAGGGCCATTTGGGACAGAGAAGAGGACCAGTTTTCATTATTCCAAAAAAAACAACAGTAAGCATACGAAAAACACAGAGGAGAAACAATTTTCATTATTCAAAAAGAACCAACAGCAAGAACAGTATAACAAAACATACAAAACCCCAAAGAAGATCATCATCATTTTCTTAAAGACCACCCTTCAGAAAGGAAGAGAATACAGAAAAAAGGATAGAAATCAACTTCCCTGTCAAGCAAAAGCCAGCAACAAGGTAAGTTTTCATCACTCCTCTGCATTTATCATGAGACCTTTGATCTGCATATTTTCTGTTTTTGTTAAATAGTTAGATAAAGAAGAACAATGAAAAAAACCAGAAAACCAGTAAAACAAATCAGCAGTAAAACAAAGTCGTCACCATCACAAACCATCATCACTCATCAAACTAGAAAACCAGTAAAACAAAGTCGTCACCATCACAAACCATCATCACTCATCAAACCAGAAAACCAGTAAAACAAAGTCGTCACCATCTCACACCATCAGCATCCAAAGACCAAATATATAACAATCAAGAAAACCAACAAACCTGGAAAAAACAGTAAGAACCAGAACAAAACAATCAAGAAAACCATCTCAAAACCATCATCATCCAAAGACCAAAAATATAATGATCAAGAAAGCCACTCGCAAATCCGTCACTGTCACAAATCATCACCAACCCACAATCAAAAACCCAGTATGCTAGCCGCTCGCAACCCCCTCCAAACAGCTTCTGTAACTCCTACTGTCCATCATCACCATAGCCGGCAACATGCAGATTAGAAAAGAGTGGAAAAACGCATTAGCATAGGGCCGAGTTCAGAGAGAAGTATGGCGGCCAAGTTCGGAGAGAGAGGAGAACGATCGGTTAGAGTGAGGAGAGAGATGAAGAATCATGTTTCAGACTCTGTTGAGAGAGAGAAAAGGAAATCATTGAAAACTAAGTTAGGGATAAAGATGGAGTTTCAGAGAGAATGCGTTTACAGCAAGGAGAGGATGAGAAAGAATCATTGAATTAAAGAGAGAGAGTGCTTCTTTTGTTTTAATATTTTGTTTAAAACTTGGAATAAAATCATTTAATGTGGTTTAGAGTATTTTCCTTTTCCCTATGCGCTGCCGATGGCCCTTCTTTTTTCCCATTTAGGGTTACATTAATTTTATCCATTCCTAAGCCAAACCGGGTCGGCCCCTTTTGGGTCTGTTGGCCCAGTCCGTCACCTTTTCTTTTTTTAGTTTACTGGAGGCGTAAATGCAACAAATAAATAGTGTAGTGCAGTTGGTAAAGCATACTTCTAATAACTGAGGGGACTCGAGTTCAACCCCTATTGGGGCCCTTTTTTCTTCTTCTTGTTTTCTTTTTAGATGTTTGATAACAAAATTAGTTTAAGTTTAGTTTTTAATTTTAAAATTTAATTAATTTTATAATACAACTTTTAAATTAGTTAAAATTTTCTTAATTAGTTTAAATTAGGAATCTGTGAATAGTTTTATTAATTGATATTTTATCATTTAGTCAACATTTTAATTTCTACATCATAAAAAAAATTTAAATAAGTAAAAATGCAAAATAATACACTTCGATTTAATTTATTTTAGTCAATTATTTTATTTTTAGAATAGGTTTTACTTTCTTCTTTTCAAATTGTTTTTTTTTTCACAAACAAAATACCAAGAATTTATTTCCATATTTTGTTGGTTAATACTATTTCATAAGATTGTTGTAGTTTTATTGTCCGATTCAATTTGGTTGTATTGTTTGCTATTTAGACCTTTTAATCGCATTCGACTCATCCTCATTTGTAAAAATTGTACCCCCATTCCCGAACACTTTGTAATAGCATAGAATTTCAATTCCTACAATTTACTGTTTTCCTTATATTGTATAGTAATTATGCGTGTATGGCAAGATTCAAAAATCAATCGCTAGATAACCTAATCAAAGAACAAAATAACTTGAAACAAACACACTTTTTCACACACGCACCTCTAGGGTAACCTCGCTCGTTGCCTCGGAAATACAGCCATGTCCCTCGAATATGGGATGTTTTAGCAATGACCCTTCAATAAAAAAGATCGTAGTCCCTCGGTGACCCTCGACGTTGCCTTTGATAAAATGATCTCGTCCCTTATGAAAATTGCTAAAGCGTCTGATAAGTTACCTTCGATGACTGTAAAATAGACCAGCACCTGTCCCTTCACATCCAACGATGGGGCTTCTTACCAAATTAATGGTATGATAGCAACATTAAAAGGAGGAAGAAAAGAACAATTGAAAACCTTTCGAGTATATAGATTCGCTCCTAGTTACTCGTTTGCTCACGATGAAAACATTTTACACCTACACTTTCATTTCAAAATATTTTCAAAAGACAAAAATTTTGTATACGTTCTTATAGAGACGAGAACCATTTCAAAACATCTTTTCAAAACACTTTCCGAAACACAATCCACAAACACATCTTTGAACCACTTTTTGAAACAAAACTTTGTACGCGTTCTTATAGAAACGAGAACCATTACAAAGAGATTTTTTCAAAACACTTTCAAAGCCCACACCACAAGCACACTGTCAAATAAAAGCAAGTGATCTAAACGAGTAACTAAGAGCCCATGGAAAACCATGGATGAAAAGGGTGCTAATACCTTCCCTTTTCATAATCTACCCCCCGAACCCGAGAAATAATCTCGAAAGGTCTTTCCTGTGCTTTTTTTACCTTTCCATTTGGATAAAATAAAAGTCGGTGGTGACTATTGCTATCCGCACAAACGCGATCGAAACGCAAAACAATCAAGTCAGTTCTCCCACCGTATCACAGAACTGGTGACTCTGTTGGGGATTTATTCTAAAAAAGTGGGGTTACCATAGGGATAGATCACCTTTACTCGCTTTCATTATTTGATTTGTGTGATTTATATTTAGTTCTTTGTATTGGGCTTGCTTTGATCCTCCACCCGGATCTGGGGTACCTTTTTAGGTAAGTAGCAATAGATTGTGGAGACTGTACGGCATAGACCGATATGGTTGAGACAATGGCTATGTTAGTGTGACGCGTTTGTGGGTACCGGTATCCCTCGTGGTGAATCGAGGAGAATACGAGGCCGCTGAGTGGTGTCATGAAGCACTAATTGACCTTAGAACCCTAATTGAACAAACTTGGCCGTTAGGACGTAGTGAGGTAGCTGGTTTCGGTGTAAAGCTGAAAATTGGTTGATACTCGATACTAAACTCATTGAGGCTAGATTTTTGGGATATCTCGGCCGCAAGAAAAGATTTTTGTGCTGAGACAATGCCTAAGAGAAAGGTCGGTGATATTGAGATCCTTTAGAGCCCGATCATTACTTCTAGGACAGGTTGAGCCAACTAATACTTCAAGAGGGTACTTACCTACAAAACTCATGCAAGCCTAAAACATAGGGATTTGTTTGTTGTATGTGTATATGTTTGCTTGTACATAAACATCATAAACATCATCAACATCATATGCATACTCACTAACCATTTCAAGGATTTAGAAATTTATCTTTGTTTTTGTTTTGTAGGACATGAATTCTCTCCGAAGAAACACCATCTGAATCATCTTTTTAAAAGCACATCCTCAACTTCAAGAGCTAGCTTCAAGAGTGGCCGGGGATTATCCTTTTACCAAGAAATATGGCTGAATCCGCAGTTTGGCTACATCCAACTTCCAAGAAGAGATGATGTGTGTACTATTCCAATTCTTTGATCCCGTACATCATTGTTTCACTTTCCCGGACTATCAGTTGGTACCTACACTGGAAGAGTTCTCTCTACTCTTAGGGGTGCCCGTGCTTAATCAGATACCGTTCACCGGTCTAGAAGGGATTCCAAAACCTGAAGTCATCGTCGAAGCTTTAGATGTGAAGAGGGCCGACATCATAGCCAATTGGGAGACGAGAAGTGGGGTAAAGGTTTTTTAGCTAAGTTTCTATTGGAAAAAGCTCGTTCATTCTGGGATGACATGGATTTCCAAGCTTTCAAAGACGTGCTGGCTCTCCTCATTTATATTTTGGTTCTATTTCCCAATTCGGACCAATTCATAGATTTTAATGCCATCAAAGTCTTTCTCTCTCGCAATCCTATACCCACCTTACTAGGAGACATCTTGCATTGCCTTCATACCCGCACCATGAAGAAAAAAGGTACCCTTTTGTGTTGTATCCCCCTACTCGCTAAGTGGTTCACTTCACACCTGCCTCAGTCAACATTGAAGAACGAGCAAAGATTGACTTGGTCTCAAAGGATGATGTCTCTCACCCACTCTGATATCCGTTGGTGCTCGAGATCCTTGGAAGATATTTCTATCATTGACCGCTGTGGGGAGTTCCCCAATATACCTCTGCTAGGTATTAGGGGAGGTATCACCTACAACCCGTGTTTAGCTCTTCGGCAGTTTGGGTATGCCCGAAGGGACGACCTCATGAGATGCTCATCTAGGGTTTAGTGTTCGACTACAACAAAGAAGACCAAGGTTACCGCCAGAGATTTACACGTGCTTGGGGAATGGTGAACAAGGTGGACAGTAGAAATTTGGGACGTAAAAACTCTATCCCTCTCGAGCCTTACCTTAAGTGGGTACGGGCTCGTGCCCATAATCTCTTGATGCCTTACCCTTCCATCCTTCCTGTCATCATTGAGCCTGTTATTGAAGGAGACGTCCCATACACCGTTCTTCATCCTGACATGCCTACCTCTCTCGAAGACCTGCAGAAAGCTTGGGTTTAGTTGAAGGAAGAACGAGACACCTTCGAAACCCAGTACTACGCCTGTGAGAAGAAGGTTCTGGAGCTCACCAAACTGCTACATGAAGAGAAAAATCTGAATACCTACATTGCTCCAAAGAGGATGCGTTCGGTCTTTTTGTCTTAGGAGTTTTTTGATGTATTTTGTTTCTTTCCTTGTAAGCCCAAGGAGGCATGATGTATTTAAACTTGTTTTTATTTAATATGACATGTGTTCTTTTTTGGTTTGAACAAATTTAAATCTCTAAATTTCCTTGAAATCAGTTGCATATTGCATCTTCATTCATCATAACATCATACAGGTTTCTCATAACAGGTCGCCTTATCCTTCTACTGTTTATTTCAGTGAGATGGATGTTGAACAGACTGTGAAAGATCTTCAGGCACAGAATGCCCAGTTTCAACAAATGCTCATGGCTCTGACAAAAGGACAAGAGGAGTTGAAGACTCTGTTGGCTAAAGAGAAGAAGAAGAAAACGAAGAAACCAACCGGAGTTGTGATCATGGGAAGAAGGTTTAAAGGGCAGACCAGGCGAACCTTAGACTTTGCAACATCGTCGGGTGAAGGATATAATCAAGGAGCCGAGACCCAGGAAGTGAACGACGACCTAGTATCCGAAGGAGAGGAAGAGCCTGATTACTCTGAGGAACAATATCCTCCTGCTGATGATAAATACAAACAGCTAGAGGATCTTTTGAATGCCATGGAGATTCAGAGGGTACCCGGTTTGGACTTCGAAGAATTAGGACTCGTCTCGGGGGTTGTCATCCCACAGAAATTCAAGGTCCCAACTTTTGCCAAGTACGATGGTGTCTCTTGCCCGAAACTATATCTGAGGTCATATGTCAGAAAGATTCAACCCCACACGGCTGACAAGAATATGTGGGTGCATTTCTTCCAGGAGAGCTTATCGGGGACTCAGTTGGATTGGTTCTACCAATTATAAGGGTCCAATGCTCGCAACCGGGAAGAGTTGGCCGCCGCTTTCTACAAACAGTATCAGTATAATGCTGATTTGGCTCCGAATAGGACACATTTACAAAGCATGTCTATGGGAATAGATGAGGGTTTCAAAACCTATGCTCAAAAATGGAGGGATCTCGCAGGTAAGGTCCAACCCCCTTTATCCGACATAGAATTAGTGGATATGTTCCTAGGCACCTTGTCAGGACCATTTTTCAATCACCTGATTGGGAGTTCTTCATCTGGGTTTACCGAATTAATCATGACTGGTGAGCAGGTCGAAGCCGATATAAAAAGCGGCAAAATTCAAAGAGATACATCCTCAAGTATTGTGAAGAAACCCTTTGTTGGAAAGAAGGAAGTCAGTGCTGCATATGAACATAGGAATCAAAACAAAACCGACCGTCATCCAGCAGTAGGGGCTGTCATGATTTCTAATCCTATGCCAAATCAGCAGCGAAATTATCAGCGCAAACTAGAAGCGCCCATGAGACGATTTACCCAGATTAACATGACCATGTCTCAAGTTTTGCCACACCTTCTCAAGACCAATCTAGTAACTTTAAAGGAAGCTCCTAAGAATCCCAATACTACTTCTCCTCGCTACAACCCGAACACCCGATGTGCCCATCATTCTGAAAGACCGGGGCATGATACAAATGACACTTGGGCCTTAAAGAATAAGGTGCAAGACCTTATCGATACGAAAGAGATTGAATTTGAACCCCCAGAACCGCCTAATGTAATAACGGCACCAATGCTCAGACATGGCCAAGGTATCAACGCCACTGATGATGATTGTTTTGTTTCCTCTATGAATGACGTGGTTACTCCTCTTTGACCATTAAACAAAATCTACTGCAAGCCAGCCTGTTCCCAGGTTGCGATGAAAATTGCCACCTATGCAAATCTCTATCGAATGATTGTTTGTTACTAAAGATAGGCGTCCAGTGCCTGATGACTAGTAAAGAAATCCTATTTGAAAAGCTACCTCTTATCAAAATCCTTTATCAAGATGTTTTGATAATCACCATTTCCGACAATCCTCCCGGGGTCTCCACCAAAAGACCCGTCAAGATTACATCCGCTCCCAAATATGCACCTTTAATCATCACCATGCCAAGACCAATACCATACTCCTCAGATAAAGTTATTCCCTGGAGTTATGAGGCTGACGTTTATTACTACGACATCAAGCAAGATCAGTTGGCTGTCAAGAATGAAGTTGTGAGAGATATTGATCCTGATATCGGTAACATCACTGGAACCAGCAAAATAACAAGAAGTGGAAGAGTCTTCTCACCTGAGATTTCTCCAAAGACTGTTGTTACTCCTGTGATCATCACTACTGCCACTCCTATCAACACCCCCAGTGATACTCCTACTATTATCCCTATTGTCGATACAAGAGGAAAAGAGGCTTTGGTTGAGCCTACCCAAGCAAGAGAATGTCCCAATGTCATCCCTGAAGCTTCTAGAAAAGAAATAGAAGAAATCCTGAAGATAATCAAGAAAAGTGACTACAACATTGTAGAACAATTGGGGCAGACCCCCTCGACGATATCATTGTTGTCCTTACTTTGTGCTATGAAACTCACGCCAAGGCCTTGGTAAAGTTTCTTAAGACCGCTCACGTGCCCCAAGAGACCTCCATCGACCAATTTGAAGACTGTGTGGCCAGTCTGACTGCTGATAATGGATTGGGCTTTTCCGATGCTGATTTAACCTCTAAGGGAAGGAAGCACAATGATGCCTGACATATTTCCATTGAATGCAGGGGCACCACACTTGCCCATGTTTTAGTGGATATCGGTTCATCATTGAATGTCTTGCCCAAAAATTCCCTTGACCGACTGGATTGCGAGGGACTCGTCTTAAAACCTAACAACATCATAGTGAGGGCCTTTGATGGTTCCAAGAGGACAGTGCACGAAGAAGTTAGTATCCCCATAAAAATTGGGACTCAGACTTTTGACTCAATTTTCTATGTGATGGACATCCTCCCTTCGTACTCTTGTCTGTTGGGTCGACCCTGGATCCATGGTGCTGGTGGCGTCACTTCTACCCTACACCAAATGCTAAAATACCCGATCATAGGAAAGATTGTCACAGTTCACAGAGAAGAGGAGTACATGGTTAGCCATTTGAACTCTTTCAGGTATGTTGAAATGGATGGTGAATTCATAGAGACTCCCTGTCAGAACTTTGAGGAGGTTCCAGCAACGGTCGCAGCAACCAAGTCGACTCCAAAAGTCCCAAAGATTACCAGACCTCCACTGAAGATGGCCTCATTGAAGGACGCTCAAGCAGTAGTTGAAGAGGGAGGATGTACTATATGGGGTCAGCTTCCGGATATTCCTTACAAGTCCGACAAATTTAGGTTGGAGTTCACTTCATAGGCTCAGAAAGTTGTTCGACTTTCTCGTGCTGGGGGACAACCTCTACATATCAGTAATCAAGGAGTCAACGCAATAGAAGACAGTGATGGTAGTTGTGACATGGACGAATGGATTTTTCCAACCATCGGCGGAGGGCTCAACAATTGGGAGGCAAAAGATTTCGTTCCTATTACTTTTATTCAAGAGTAATTGTCTTTTAATATTTTCAGGCTTGTAATATTTAAACAATTCAGACTTTTTAAACCTTGTGTCTTACCCGAGGCACAACGGTCCATTTGTGAGGGTTGTCACTTCATTCTCATATGTCATTAATGAATCATGGACGTTCTTGCATCAAATTTGTTTTCTTTGTCTTTTCTTTCTTACATTTTATTTCTTTCAAAGGTAGATATGCTCTTACACACACTCACATATTAAAAATGCAGATCTATATCCACTCAGGATCCCATGGGTAACAGTTCTGCTATGGCCAATTGTGACTTTGAAAATCCGATCTACCAAGCCGATGACGAAGGTGAGGAAGATTATGAAGTACCAGGAGAGTTGGCCAGGTTGTTGCAACAGGAAGAAAGGACCATTCAGCCACACGAGGAGCCAGTCGAAACAATTAACTTGGGAACTGAGGAAGATAAGAAAGAGGTCAAGGTGGGTGCCAACTTGGAACCTAATGTCAAGGAGTGTCTGATTCAGTTATTGCACGATTATGTTGAGATCTTTGCCTGGTCGTACGAAGATATGCCGGGACTAGATGCAGACATTGTGGTACATCGTCTGCCTACAAAGGAATATTGTCCCCCAGTAAAGCAAAAGGTTCGTCGCATGAGGCCTGATATGTCAGAAAAGATCAAAGCAGAAGTTATGAAGCAATTCAATGCTGGATTTTTGGCTGTCACCTCTTATCCCCAATGGGTGGCCAATGTTGTTCCTGTACCTAAGAAAGACGGTAAAGTGCGGATGTGTGTGGAATACAGAGATTTGAATAGGGCAAGCCCCAAAGATGATTTCCCACTCCCCCACATCGACATCTTAGTTGACAATACGGCACAGCACAAAGTGTTTTCCTTCATGGACGGCTTCTCGGGCTATAACCAAATCAAAATGGCGCATGAGGATATGGAGAAAACGACCTTTGTTACACAGTGGGGCACTTTCTGCTATAAGGTCATGCCATTCGGACTGAAGAATGCTGGGGCAACCTATCAACGCGCCATGGTAGCCTTATTTCATGACATGATACATCATGAGATAGAGGTCTACATAGACGATATGATAGCCAGATCGCAGATGGAAGAAGAGCACCTTGATCACTTACAAAAACTGTTTGAGAGACTGAAGAAGTACAAGTTGAGGTTGAATCCAAACAAGTGCACATTCGGAGTACGGTCTGGTAAACTCTTAGGCTTTGTCGTCAGCAAGAAGGGTATCGAATTTGATCCTACCAAGGTTAAAGCGATACAAGAAATGTCGTCTCCTCGTACTGAGAAAGAAGTCAGAGGATTCTTGGGACGTCTGAATTACATAGCCAGGTTTATTTCTCACCTGACAGCTATTTGTGATCCAATCTTCAAACTCTTGAAGAAAGATCAAGTAGTCATATGGAACGACGAATGCCAAGTTGCTTTTGACAAAGTCAAAGAATACCTGCAAGAACCTCCTATGTTGTTGCCACCTGTCGAGGGAAGGCCATTGATCTTATATCTAACTGTTTTAGAAAACTCAATGGGGTGTGTGCTGGGGCAGCATGACGAGTCTGGACGAAAAGAGCATGCTATTAATTACCTAAGCAAAAAGTTTACCGACTGTGAAACAAGATATTCACTGCTCGAGAAAACTTGTTGTGCTATGGCATGGGCTGCTCGCCGGCTGAGACAGTATATGTTGACCCACACTACTTTGTTGATATCTAAAATGGATCTGATAAAGTACATCTTTGAGAAGCCCGCTCTTTCTAGGAGAATAGCAAGATGGCAGATGATTCTGACAGAATATGACATACAGTATACTACCCAGAAAGCTATAAAGGGCGGTGTATTGGCTGATTATCTTGCTCACCAAGCTGTAGAAGACTATGAGTCCATGAAGTTTGAATTCTCGGACAAAGACATCATGACATTAGACAATTGTGAAGAAATCAGGCTATATGACGAACCTGAACAAGGATCCCGATGGACCCTGTTCTTTGATGGGGCATCCAACGCACTTGGAAATGGTATCGGTGCCGTACTCATATCTCCAAAAGGATGTCATACTCTCTTTACTGCCAGACTTTGCTTCAACTATACAAACAACATGGCAGAATACGAAGCGTGCATCTTCGGTCTCAAAGCTGCTATAGACTTGGGGATCAAACACTTGGATGTATTTGAAGATTCAACCTTGGTCATCAGTCAATTCAAAGGGGAATGGGACACCAAGCACCCCAACCTTATCCCTTATAAAGAACATGTGTTGACATTGTTGCCGCATTTCGAGAAGATTACCTTCGAGCATTTCCCGCGTGAAGAAAATCAGCTAGCAGATGCATTAGCTACAATGTCATCTATGTTTAAAGTTATTTGGGAGAACGAGGCTCCTCAAATCACCATTGAGTGAATGGATGAACCAGCCTACTGTCACGAGATTAATACTGAAGAGGTAGTGGACCAACCTTGGTTTCATGAAGTCAAGAGGTATCTCGAGTCTCAGGAATATCCAGAAGGAGCTTCGATGAATGACAAGAAGTTCCTAAGAAGGTTCTCGGCTAAATTCTTCCTTAGTAACGACATTTTGTACAAACGCAATCATGAATTTGTATTGCTTCAGTGTGTAGACAAGGCTGAGGCTGAAAGGATCATGGTCGAATTACACGAAGGCACTTTTGGTACCCGTTCCAGTGGGCATACAATGGCAAAGAAAATCCTACGGGCAGGCTATTATTTGTTTACCATGGAGGCAGATTGCTACCAATACTCTCGGACTTGCCATAAGTGTCAAATTTATGCTGACAAGGTGCACGTACCTTCGGTTCCTATGAATGTCTTGACGGCTCCTTGGCCCTTTGCTATGTGGGGAATTGATATGATTGGGGAAATCAAGCCAACGGCCTCCAATGGACACCGCTTTATCTTAGTGGCCATCGACTATTTTACGAAGTGGGTTGAGGCAGCTTCCTTTGCTTCCGTTACTAAAAATATGGTCGCCCGGTTCATCAAACAGAATCTCATCTGTCGGTACGGTATCCTATAGAGAATCCTCACTGATAATGGTATGAATCTAAACAACACTATGATCACCGCCTTGTGCGAGCAATTCAAGATTCAGCATCACAATTCTTCCCCTTACCGACCAAAGATGAATGGTGTTGTAGAAGCTGCTAACAAAAACATTAAGAAGATCATACAGAAAATGACAGTCACATACAAAGACTGGCATGAGATGCTACCATTCGCTCTCCATGGGTATCGTATCACAGCTCGCACATCAACTGGGGAAACACCTTTTTCTCTCGTGTACGGCATGGAAGTTGTCTTGCCCATTGAGGTCCAGATCCCCTCTCTAAGAATCATGAAGGATGTTGGTTTGAATGAAGAGGATTGGATCCAGACTCGGTTTGACCAACTAAACTTGATTGATGAGAAGAGGCTTACAGCTATCTGTCATGGTCAGATGTACCAAAAATGCATGATTAAAGCTTTTAACAAAAAGGTCAAACGTCAGGTATATCGGGTCGGTGACTTGGTAATCAAGCGTATCATTTTGCCACAAAGTGATCCCAGGGGCAAATGGACCCCTACATATGAAGGGCCGTTTGTAATCAAAATCATTTTCTATGGTGGAGCAATGATCTTGACTACTATGGATGGCGACGACCTCCTGCATCCTGTAAATACGGACATAGTTAAAAGATACTACGCATGATCAAAGACCCGCTAGGTTGACTGGCCTAGGCAAAAATAAGGGCTTCCCGGTGAACCAAAAGGGTTCAGGCAAAAATAAGGGATGAAAATAAAAAATCTATACACCCGGTAAGTCGAAAACCCGAAAGGGAGGCTTGGGCAAAAAGGGGTATCCCGGTGGACTGAAAACCCGAGAGGGCGGTCCAGGCAAAAGTTAAGGATTAAAGCGTATGACTATGTCCCATTGAATCATCTGGCAGACAATATTCAGCGTCAACCAATCAACTCAATTGGCTCTAAATCAATCCAATCGACTTCGCCGAGGCGACAAGCGGACAAGACATTCAGAGACATGAAGACTATAGCAGAATGGGAACCCCATGGGATTATTTCACATAGCTATCTTTTCTTTGTATCAATTTTCATTTTTTACAACGACATTCTCTCGCTAGAATGCTCGTCTCATTGTACAAAAAAATACTTATTCAAGTTAATACAAAGATATCCATTTTGAAAGTGCAAAACCATTTGTTTTTCTTTATTTCTATGTTTTATTTACAAAAACGTCCAATGATTTATTTTTGAACATATGCATTTGAACGTGATTACTGTTACAAGTAAATAAAAGAAAAACGGAAGGAAAATTACTAATGACTTTAAGAAATAGAATAATATCTGTAAGCCATTCCATAAAACCCCCGAGGTACTTTCTCCAGCCAGAGCAAAAATTTCCAACCACCGGTCCAAAGTGTCCCCAGTAAGTTGCCCAACTTCTCAGATTTCCCCAGCAGGATATCACAAGCAATGTCTGGCTTTTCCCTTCTGCAACAGAGTTTACACTTGGAAACTCACCCATCAGTGCTTCAAAAGGGATTTATTTTCCCCGCTTCCAGCAACGCCACGGCACAAATAATATTTAATTCCATACATTTGCATCCATACGTCATAACATTGACAACTCAAGTATATACAGTGCAATCTCATTTATTTTGAGAGGCAAACATCACACCATGCATCGCATACATCATAGCATTTCATACAATTAACTCTTCACCTTTTTACAAGAAAGAGCCATTGGAATGTTATTATCAACAAACTTCCGACAGACACAAATTTTCAACAAGTCAAATACATATCAGTTTCCGCAAAAGGCTGGTTCTTGCTGGTTCAGATAAATCTCTCAACGGTTTATTCTTATTCGTCTCCAGATTATTTCACTGGTTCAGATAAATCTCTCAATAGTTTATTTTGATTCGTCTCCAGATTTTCACTGGTTCAGATAAATCTCTCAACGGTTTATTCTGATTCGTCTCCAGATTATTTCACTGGTTCAGATAAATCTCTCAACGGTTTATTCTGATTCGTCTCCAGATTTTCACTGGTTCAGATAAATCTCTCAATGGTTTATTTTGATTCGTCTCCAGATTATTTTTATTGGTTCAGATAAATCTCTCAACGACTTATTTTGATTCATCTCCAGATTATTTTTACTAGTTCAGATAAATCTCTCAACGGTTTATTCTGATTCGTCTCCAGATTTTTCATTGGTTCAGATAAATCTCTCAACGGTTTATTCTGATTCATCTCCAGATTATTATTACTGGTTCAGATAAATCTCTCAATGGTTTATTCTGATTCGTCTCCAGATTTTCACTGGTTCAGATAAATCTCTCAATGGTTTATTCTGATTCGTCTCCAGATTTTCACTGGTTCAGATAAATCTCTCAACGGTTTATCCTGATTCGTCTCCAGATTATTTCACTGGTTCAGATAAATCTATTAGCGGTTTATTCTGATTCGTCTCCAGATTATTTCACTGGTTCAGATAAATCTCTCAACAGTTTATTCTGATTCGTCTCCAGATTATTTCACTGGTTCTGATAAATCTCTCAACGATTTATTCTGATTTGTCTCCAGATTATTTCACTGATTCAGATAAATCTCTCAACGGTTTATCCTGATTCGTCTCCAGATTATTTCACTGGTTCAGATAAATCTCTCACCGGTTTATTCTGATTCATCTCTAGATTATTTTACTGGTTCAGATAAATCTCTCAACGGTTTATTCTGATTCGTCTCCAGATTATTTCACTGGTTCAGATAAATCTCTCAACGATTTATTCTGATTCGTCTCCATATTATTTCACTAGTTCAGATAAATCTCTCAACGGTTTATTCTGATTCGTCTCCAGATTTTTACTGGTTCAGATAAATCTCTTAACGGTTTATTCTGATTCATTTCTAGATTTTCACTGGTTCAGATAAATCTCTCAACAGTTTATTCTGATTCATCTCCAGATTTTCACTGGTTCAGATAAATCTCTCAATGGTTTATTCTGATTCGTCTCCAGATTTTCACTGGTTCACATAAATCTCTCAACGGTTTATTCTGATTCGTCTCCATATTTTCACTAGATCAGATAAATCTCTCAACGATTTATTCTGATTCGTTCTCTACTTAAGATTGAATTCAAACTTTCCGTCAGTATTCGTCTTTGGATGGCATCTATAAGCCCATCTCTGACCATTCTCATTTGTTTCTCCAAATGTCATCTTTAAGCCCATTTCCGTACACAATCAACCAGCACATCTTCAAGTGCCAATTTCTGGGCACTCTAGTGTTCAATCACCTTCTACTTTCAAGCCACGAACGACAAACGCGTCGATCTCGCTTTTCAAGTTTAAGAAGATTGAACAGGGGCAGCTGTTATACCCCAAAATTTGCCCTCCTATTTTTCATACAAAATACAATCCTAGGGTTTCTCGGATATTCAAGTTGGCTCAGAAATGGATCAGACAGATTCTCTTCTGAAGCAGTGAATCTGCAATTAGGGTTTTGCATTTCTCAAAAGAAAATGAGTTTTCAAAGTTTCAAATGGTCTTTATGGTCCTTCATGTGTTATCAAAGATGTTTGTGCCAAGTTTCAAGCCTCACATCGTGAGTTTTCTCAGTCAGTGGTTCAGACGACTGAAAATGACTCCATTAACCCAAAAGATGACCTTTTGCGACATCAAGTTCAAGTGACTGTAACTTCTTCGTTATTCGATATTTTTGGACGTTTATTTTGCGTATGACTCTCCTTGACTTCATCTCTAATTTCTCTTCACAAGTCAAGATTTGATTATGTGCGAAAGATCATCAGAAAATTCGAATGCTTTAAAGGTCATTTTGCAAATTTGACCTAATTACAAGAAACTCTTGCCCAATTTTTGAGGCTCACAACTTCTTCAATTTTCAATATCATGAAGTGATTCTTTTTGAAAAGTATCACAAATAGCATTGTCTATGAGATTACTTCAAC
This sequence comes from Vicia faba, assembly GCA_948472305.1. Taxonomy (NCBI): domain Eukaryota; kingdom Viridiplantae; phylum Streptophyta; class Magnoliopsida; order Fabales; family Fabaceae; genus Vicia; species Vicia faba. Next base: position 1,115,281,240 of record OX451741.1, read on the forward strand.
GACCAAAGTCAAAATGCGCTTGGAAGACCATGAAATTTGTTAAAATTTTATAGGAATTTCAAGACTGTAGAATGTTATTTCTAGATGTTGATCATCATGTTGAGATAATTCATTGAAACAAGAGTTTGAGTTTGAAAGTCGATGAATAGTTTGTTGTTCGTACTTCAAATTGTTCGCGTTTGGACGATAATGATTATTGGATCGAAATAGGATTTCTATCAAAATTCTTACAGGATATTCAAAAGGGTATAGCACCAATTCCATTTCCAAATTCAAGACATCCATTTCAAGTTTGCAAGAATTCATGATTCAATTCTACAAGAAATTACAAAGCATTATTCAAGGCATGTTTCAAAGATTCAAGTATCGTTCTTTTCTCAAGAGGCATTTTAAAAGAAGAACCCAAATTATGCTCATGATTTAAATTGTATCAAAAGGGAATGTTCAAGCTTTGTAGAAACAAATTCAAGACGAATCAAGTATGCAAGATTGCACCAAAATTTCAATGTATAAATTTACAAGTGAATTGGAATTCATTGTTTAAAATTACAAGGGAATTGATATACACTTTACAAGTTTCTAAATCTTAAAACTCAAAATCACAAGTTCACAATATTACAAATTCTTAACAATGCGCTAAAACTACAGAGGAGTTTTCTTCATCAAGCTTTCTTCAAGTGCTTCAAGTCACTCTTCGTTAATTCTCCCTATCATCCAATGGGCCCGTTCATGTAAACAAAAGAAGAGCATTAGTTAGAAAAATTCATGTTGGAATAAGATTGGAAAATTTCAAAGAAATCTCTATATTTTCATCATTAGGGATTGGTAATAAGAATCAGAAATAAGGGGACAATGTTTCGTCCGTGTTTGGTCCATTACAAATCACAATTTTCAATTGGTTCACAGAGGACAAAATGAGGAGAAATGCAAGTCAAAATCAATAAGTTCATCATGGTTTCAAATGCTGCAAAAGTAGTTTACATCACAATAAAAAAAAGCACAATCACAAAAAGCCAAAATGCTGCCAAAAAATGGACTGCATTGCAGCCCTTCATAGGTTGTCCATAAGAGGTCAAAATCTGTCAAAATAGCTGCAAACATACAGCCCAAAATTGCACATAAATAGGCTAAGTCAAAACTGCAACAAAAAGGAGTAAAAATAGCATAACACAAATGTTCAAACCCAATTGCTTTTTCCCCCCAAAAGTTTTGTTTTTCAGATGAAGAATATAGCATATAACAGGGCCATTAGGGACAGAGAGGAGGACCAGTTTTCATTATTCCAAAAAAAACAACAGTAAGCATATGAAAAACACAGAGGAGAAACAATTTTCATTATTCAAAAAGAACCAGCAGCAAGAACAGTATAACAAAACATACAAAACCCCAAAGAAGATCATCATCATTTTCTTAAAGACCACCCTTCAGAAAGGAAGAGAATACAGAAAAAAGGATAGAAATAAACTTCCCAGTCAAGCAAAAGCCAATAAAAAGGTAAGTTTTCATCACTCCTCTTCATTTATCATGAGACCTTTCATCTGCATATTTCTGTTTTTATTAAATAGTCAGATAAAGAAGAACAATGAAAAAAACCAGAAAACCAGTAAAACAAATCATCAGTAAAACAAAGTCGTCACCATCACAAACCATCATCACTCATCAAACCAGAAAACTAGTAAAACAAAGCCGTCACCATCACAAACCATCATCACTCGTCAAACTAGAAAACCAGTAAAACAAAGTCGTCACCATCTCAAACCATCAGCATCCAAAGACCAAAAATATAACAATCAAGAAAACCAACAAACCTGGAAAAAACAGTAAGAACCAGAACAGAACAGTCAAGAAAACCATCTCAAAACCATCATCATCCAAAGACCAAAAATATAACGATCAAGAAAGCTACTCGCAAATCTGTCACCGTCACAAATCATCACCAACCCACAATCAAAAACCCAGTACGCTAGCCGCTCGCAACCCCCTCCAAACAACTTTCGTAACTCCCATTGTCCATCATCACCATAGCCAGCAACATGCAGATTAGAAAAGAGTGGAAAACAGCGTTAGAATAGGGCCGAGTTCAGAGAGGAGTATGGCGGCCAAGTTCGGAGAGAGAGGAGAACAATGGGTTAGAGTGAGGAGAGAGATGAAGAATCGTGTTTCAGACTCTGTTGAGAGAGAGAAAAGGAAATCATTGAAAACTGAGTTAGGGATAAAGATGGAGTTTCAGAGAGAATGCGTTTACAGCAAGGAGAGGATGAGAAAGAATCGTTGAATTAAAGAGAGAGAGTGTTGCTTTTGTTTTAATATTTTGTTTAAAACTTGGAATAAAATAATTTAATGTGGTTTAGAGTATTTTCCTTTTCCCTATGCGCTGCCGGCGGCCCTTCTTTTTTCCCATTTAGGGTTACATCAATTTTATCCCTTCCTAAGCCAAACCGGGTCGGCCCCTTTTGGGCCTGTTGGCCCAGTCCGTCACCGTTTCTTTTTTTAGTTTACTGGAGGCATAAATGCAACAAATAAATAGTGTAGTGCAGTTGGTAAAGCATACTTCTAGTAACTGAGGGGACTCGAGTTCAACCCCTGTTAGGCCCCCTTTTTTTTATTCTTGTTTTCTTTTTAGATGTTTGATAACAAAATTAGTTTAGGTTTACTTTTTAATTTTAAAATTCAATTAATTTTAAATACAACTTTTAAATTAGTTAAAATTTTCTTAATTAGTTTAAATTAGGAATATGTGAATAGTTTTATTAATTGATATTTTATCATTTAGTCAACATTTTAATTTCTACATCATAAAAAAAATTTAAATAAGTAAAATTGCAAAATAATACACTTCGATTTAATTTCTTTTAGTCAATTATTTTATTTTTAGAATAGGTTTTACTTTATTCTTTGCAAATTGTGTTTTTTTCAGAAACAAAATACCAAGAATTTATTTCCATATTTTGTTGGTTAATACTATTTCATAAGATTGTTGTAGTTTTATTGTCCGATTCAAATTGGTTGTATTGTTTGCTATTTGGACCTTTTAATCGCATTCGACTCATCCCCATTTGTAAAAATTGTACCCCCATTCCCGAACACTTTGTAATAGCGTAGAATTCTAATTCCCGCAATTTACTGTTTTCCTTATACTGTATAGTAATTAGGCGTGTATGGTAAGATTCAAAAATCAATCGCTAGATAACCTAATCAAAGAACAAAATAACTTGAAACAAACACAGTTTTTCACACACGCACCTCTAGGGTAACCTCGCTCGTTGCCTCAGAAATACAGTCATGTCCCTCGAATATGGGATGCTTTAGCAATGACCCTTCAATAAAAAAGATTGTAGTTCCTCGATGACCCTCGACGTTGCCTTTGATAAAACGATCTCGTACCTTACGAAAATTACTAAAGCGTCTCATAAGTTGCCTTCGATGACTGTAAAATAGACCCGCGCTTGTCCCTTCACATCCAACGATGGGGCTTCTTACCAAATTAATGGTAAGATAACAACATTAAAAGGAGGAAGAAAAGAACAATTTAAAACCTTTCGAGTAGATAGATTCGCTCCTAGTTACTCGTTTTCTCACGATAAAAACATTTTTACACCTACACTTTCATTTCAAAATATTTTCAAAAGACAAAAAATTTGTATACGTTCTTATAGAGACGAGAGCCATTGCTAAGCATCTTTTCAAAACACTTTCCGAAACACAATCCACAAACACATCTTTGAACCACTTTTCGAAACAAAACTTTGTACGCGTTCTTATAGAAACAAGAACCATTACAAAGAGATTTTTTCAAAACACTTTCAAAGCCCACACCACAAGCACACTGTCAAATAAAAGCAAGTGATCTAAACGAGTAACTAAGAGCCCATGGAAAACCATGGATGAAAAGGGTGCTAATACCTTCCCTTTTCATAATTTACCCCCCGAACCCGAGAAATAATCTCGAAAGGTCTTTCCTGTGCTTTTTTACCTTTCCATTTGGATAAAATAAAAGTCCGTGGTGACTCTTGATATCTGCACAAACGCGATCGAAACGCAAAACAATCAAGTCAGTTCTCCAACCGTATCAAAGACATGGTTAAAGTTCTTAAGATACAAGGACGGGCACATTTTATGTTCGTTGCTTTCTGTAACCAAGTTCAGAATGAGAAAGATCTTAGAATTGTCAAAGTCAGAAGTGATCATGGTGGATAATTTGAAAACAAAAAATTTGAAATATTTTTTAATGAAAATGGAATTTCTCATGATTTCTCTTGTCCTAGAACTCCCCAAAAAATGGAGTTGTAGAACAAAAGAACAGAACTTTACAAGAAATGGCCAGAACCATGATCAATGAGACTAACATTGCTAAGATCTTCTAGGCAGAAGCAACTAACACAGCTTGTTACATTCAGAATAGAATCTCCATAAGACCTATTCTGGATAAGACTCCATATGAGTTTTGGAAGAACAGAAAGCCCAACATTTCTTATTTCCATCCTTTTGGATGTACCTGTTTTATACTTAACACTAAAGAACATATGAACAAGTTTGACTCTAAAGCACAAAAGTGTATTATGTTAGGATACTCTAAACGCTCAAGAGGCTACAGAGTATACAATACAAAAACACAGATTGTAGAAGATTCAATCAGTGTTAGATTTAATGACAAGCTTGGCCCTAAAAAGTCAAAGAAGAATGAATCTCTTGCAGATATAGACGTTGAATTCACAGGTGCTGAAGGCAATTCATCAGAAGTTCCCAACAAAGCTGCTCCAACAACATCAGAAGGAAATGTCACAAGCACTTCAGCAACTTCTGTAGAACATCTCCAAAAAATACTATCCAGAAGCAGCCTAGCTCACCATGAAGACAAAATTTTGGGAAAGAAGGAAGATCAAATCAGAACAAGATCCACGTTCAAAAATTCTGAAGAATCCCTTATGGGTTTGGTATCTCTGATTGAGCCAACAACAATTGATGAAGCTCTTCTAGACAATGACTGAATTCTGGAAATGCAGGAGGAATTAAATCAATTTACCAGAAATGACGTATGGGATCTGGTTCCTAAACCAAAAGGATTCAACGTCATTGGAACAAAGTGGGTGTTCAGAAACAAACTGAATGAAGAAGGAGAAGTCATCAGAAACAAGGCACGACTGGAGGCACAAGGTTATAGTCAGCAAGAGGGAATAGACTATACAAAAACCTTTGCTCCAATCGCCAGGTTAGAATATATCAGACTCTTAATCTCTTTTGCTGTAAATAATGGCATGACTCTGTATCAAATGGATGTCAAAAGTGAACTCTTAAATGCTTACATTGATGAAGAGGTTTATGTGCACCAACCCCATGGGTTTGAAAATTACAAACACCCAGAATATATTTTCAAACTAAAGAAATTGCTTTATGGTCTGAAATAAGCTCCCAGAGCTTGGTATGAAATACTAAGCAACTTTCTGTTAGAAAAGGAATTTACCAGAGGTAAAGTGGACACAACCATGTTCTGTAAGACATTTAAGAATGACATTTTAGTTTGTCAAATTTATGTAGATGATATAATATTTGGATCTACTAAACCTTCTCTGGGACGTGAATTTGCTAAGTCTATGCAGGCAGAGTTTGGAATGAGCTTTATGGGAGAACTCAAATTATTTCTGGGCATTTAGATCAATCAAACTCCAGAAGGAACTTACATTTACCAGAGCAAATACGTCAGAGAACTTTTGAAGAAATTTGACCTGTCAGAGTGTAAGCCATCAAAGACTCCAATGCACCCCACATGCATTCTGGAAAAGGAAGAGGTAAGTAAAAAGGTAGAACAGAAAATCTACAGAGGTATGATTGGTTCTCTCTTATATCTTACATCTTCAAGGCTTGACATTTTATACAATGTTTGCTTATGTTCCAGATTCCAATCAGATCCTAGAAAATCTCACTTAACAAATGTTAAGCAAATTTTCAAGTATCTGAAAGGTACTACTAACCGGGGTTTGTTTTATAGAAAAACCAGTGAATATAATTTAGTAGGGTACTGTGATGATGACTTTGCTAGAGACAAGTAGAACGAAAAAGCACTTCTAGAAGCTGCCAGTTTCTGGGAGATAATCTGATCTCATGGACAAGCAAGAGGCTGTCCATAATTGCATTGTCAATAGCTGAAGATGAATACATAGCAGCTGCTGGATACAGCACACAGATGCTCTAGATGAAAAGTCAGCTTGAAGACTTCAACATATTTGAGAATAAGATTCCCATATTCTGTGATAATACTTCTACAATATGTTTATCTAGAAATCCAATTTTGCATTCTAGGGCTAAGCATATAGAAATAAAACATCATTTTATTAGGGACTATATTCAGAAAGGAATCCTTACTTTAAAATTCATTGACACAGACCATCAATGGGCTGATGTTTTTACAAAACCACTTTCTGAAGATGGGTTTAATTTCATTATGAAACATCTCATCATGAAATTATGTCCAGAATAAGAAGTTTTATTTACATATTTTGTAACCCTTGGAAACTTCCTAAACGAACCTGACTCCCCCAATCTAAATCTAGAACAAAATCAGCTAGAACTTGCTAGAGTTCTTTCTTATATTGATCTATTTGATCAAGACTTTCAAACTCCTATCCCATAAAATCCAAACCTTCATCCTCCTCAACCAGAAAATCAAAACCCTCATATTCCCCAAACAGAAAATCCAAACTTTAAAACCCCTCCACCAGAAAATCCAAATGCTACCGCAAACCAACCAGAAGATTCTTTCACAGACTCTGATACCACTACCCCTATTCCTGGAATAATAGAACCTTTTATGGTTCGTCAACCTCTCTCCATTCTAGACATTCCCGAAATACCATCACCTTATCATTCCACTCCACCAAACACACCTTGTTCACCAATCATAATTTCTTATTCTCCTACTCTCTCTCCTATTAATCGTCCAGATGATCACCTCAAAACAATCATTGATTTAGAAGGGTTGGACCACATAGCCTCAACCTCTCATAAAATTTCCATTCCCAAGCCTAAACCAACAATAACCAAAATAGATGTTGGTAAGAACTTAATGATTTTTGAAACATAATTAATGGAATGGGTTAATTCTCTGAAGCAAGCAAGTCTAGAAATTTCAAATCCTGTTGCTTCTGATTCTCATTGGAATCGGTTCAGAAGATGGTTCAATTTACAATACGAGAGGCTGAAAGAATTAAGTTATGAAATGGCTCAACAGAACTTCAGTGATCAGCTGAAAGCTTTCAAAGATCAAGTTATGAGTCATTGGGAAAAGAAATCAATTCTTCTGCTGGACAATGCTCCCCGGAAAGAGAACCAACCTTCAGAAGTTATTCAACCATGTTTTGATAGTCTCCCTCTGGCTATTATTCAAGAAAAGGAAAAAGCAACTGAAGAAGCAATTGAATCAGAAAATGCTGCAGAGTATTCTGAAAGACTTGCATCCTCTGAGGATACACCAGCTCCATATTAGGTCATGCAAACTCTGGAGAAGTTAAAGAAGGAGAATGATATAATCAAAGAGAGATTGGATAAGCAAGAAGACACAAGCAAAAAAATCAAGGAAATACTGGGAAAGCAAGAGGAATCAAGCACTCAGATTAAGAGCTTGTTGGAAGCGTTGTTCACACAACTTCCCCCTCCATCTTAGATTTTTTAAACTTGCTTTCTGCATTCATTATCTTGTCTTATCTGGTTCTGAAAAATTTTATTGAAATCGGTTTTAATATAAATCATCCTTTTGACTCTGATTAGTAGTGATTATATTTCTTTTTGATTTCTGACAAAAAGGGGGAGAACGTAAGATATTTTCAATAACAGTATACCGAGACAAGGTCTCAAACATTCTGAATATCTTAACTTCTCATTTTTTTTTCTGAAAGAATAATAGGAACAAAACTCTGATAAAGACAGAAGGAGATGCATCAAAAGCTCTGATCAGAATGAACTTCAGGGAAGTACTTCATCTCTATCTGAGTACTCAACTCAGAGGGAGACTCTCTAAAGATTTTTGTTCTGTCTATTTTTATTGAAAAATCCTAGTTTTTGTCATCATCAAAAAGGGGGAGATTTTTAGAACATAGTTTGATTCGACAAACCTCGTAAGAGTTTTGATGATAACAAACACAAAGAAGAAATATGCACTCTAAAAATGTGTTCTATTTTATGCAGAAGTTCTGACGGAAGTGGCTCATAAGTTAAGCTACAAAGGTGTTCATGCTGTGTATGTAGACTGATCTCAGAATGTTCTGATGAATGAAGATCAGAACTTGCGCTAAGAGAAAGTCATCTTAACTCTGAACGGAAGTCTAACGCTACAAACAAGACCTTATAATTCTGACCTTCCAAGTTCTAAAGCAAAGCAGCAAGCAGATTCCTTATGTTCTAAAGCGTTACTATTCCATCAAAGCAGTATCAATTGCAACAGCTACAAACAGACAAGGATCTTCATATTATGGAAAGTGCATTAACTGCCAATTATCAAATTTCCATTTGCACAGATTATTGCGCCTATTTAAACAAGCAACAAGGATAAATCATTCACGATTTACAACACTGCTATCATACAATCTCTCAATGCTGCAACTCATATTCAAATTATTCTCTAAAATTGTGTAATACATCACAAGTTTGTGATACCGTTTTTGTAACGAAAAACATCCTGTACACAGATTAATTCTTTTTTGTTAGTGAAATTCATTAAGATAAACCGGGTTATGGTTGTACTCAAGAAGACTTTGGCAGTTGTCAAAGTAGAATTGTAATCAATTTGATTAGTGAATTAAGACCTCATTGGATAGAGGCGAAATCACCTTGGCAGGTGGACTGGAGTAGTTTGAGATCAAGTGAACCAGGATAAAAATCATCGTGTCATTTGCATTTGATTTTAAAGTTTCAATTCACCCCCCCCCCCCTTCTTGTGTTTTTCACTTCTTCACTACCGAGCGGACTTGAAGGAGAAGGATGATTTTAATACGGTGGGAGAACTGACTTGGGTGTTTTGCATTTGATTACAAATATTGCGGATAGCAAGACTCACCACTGACTTTTCTTTTATCCAATAAAGGAAAGGGTGAAAAGAACAGGAAAGACCTTTTGATAATTTTCTTGAGTTTGGGGGTAGGTTATGAAAAGGGGAGGTAGTAGCACCCGTTTTATCCGTAGTTACCTACGGGCTCTTAATTTCTTGATCACTTTGAAATGTTGTGTTTTTTGTATGCTTGAAAATGTTTGAAGATTTTTGAAGATGGTAATTTTGTAATGATCCTCGTATCGTTGAGAATATATACAAAATGTTTGTTTTTGGAAATATTTTGAAAATGCCTTAGTATGGCAATTTTGCAATGATTCTCGTATCGTTGAGAATGTATACAAAATATTTGTTTGAAAAGAGAGTTTTTGAAAATATGTTTGATTTTGAAAGTGTGAGGTGTGAAAATGGTTTTAGTTTGTGATCAAGCAATTACGAGAAATCTACCTACTCAAAAAGTCTTTATTCCTTTCCTCCTACTTTAGATAGTGCTATTTTACCATTGGTTGGTAAGGAGCCATATCATTGGATGTGAGGGATAGGCGTCTGCTTCATCATAACCTGCACCATAGGCCCTTGAGATCCTTAAAATGGTTAAGGAAATGCTATGGTATGATGTTATGATGTGTATGCTATGCATCAATAAAAATGTAGGGTGAAGCCAATTTATTGGATTTATACAAACAAGGTCCTGCAAGGAATACAAACAAATCCCTACAATAAGTTCAAATTGTTAGGCAAAGAAAGCAAACAAGTCACACAAGCAGCCCTAGGTTTAGGCTTGCATGGGGTTTGTAGGTAAGTACCCTCTTGAAATTTAGTTGGCTCAAACCTGTCCTAGAAATAGTAATCGAGTTCAAAGGAATCTCAATATCACTTATCTTTCTTTATCAGCATTATTTCAGCTTAGCAATCTTTTCTTGCGGCCAAAACATCCTGAAAGTCCGATCTTAATAAGTGTAGTATCGAGTATCAACTGATTCCTAGCTCTACAGTGAGGCCGGCTATCTCACTACTTTCTAATGGCCAAGTTTGTTCAACTAAGGTTCTAAGGTTCATTAGTGCTTCAAGACACCACGCGACGGCCCCGTATTCTCTTCGATTCAACACAAGGGATACCGGTACCAACCAAAGTGTCACACCAACACAGCCATCGCTTCAACCATATCGGTATATGTCGTACAGTCTCCACGATCTATTGTTGTTTACCTAAAAGTGTGCCCCAGATCCGGGTGTGGGATCTATAGAAACAACCCAAATAACCCTCCAAGGATAAGGAAAACAAAGCACAACAAAGAAGTGAAATAATGAACTAACTCTAAGGTAACCCCACTTTTTATTTATTCCCCAGCAGAGTCGCCAGTTCTGTGATACGGTGGAAGAACCGACTTTTATATACTGGTTTTGCGTTTTTTGTTCGCAAATGTCGCGGTAAGCAAGAGTCGCCACTGTCTTTTCTTTTATCCAATTTTAAGGAAAGGGTGAAAAGAACAGAAAAAGACCTTTTCGAGAGTTTTCTGAGTAAGGGGATAAATTATGGAAAAGGAAGGTGTTAGCACCCTTTCCATCAATGGTTTTCCACGGGCTCTTAGAGGTTTACTCATTTTGAAATACCTTTGTGCTTTGTGTGTTTGAAAATGTTTTAAAAAAACCTTAGTGCGGTGATTTGGTTTGTGTTTAACTCTTGTATCGGTCCTCAAGAGTGTTAACAAAGCAAATATTTTGAAATTGTTTTTGAAAAGTAGTATTTGTGTGTAAGTGCAAAAAAAGTTTGAGCAAACTTCTAACAGCTATCTACTTTTATACTCGAAGAGGGTCGTTCTTTTCCTCTTTTCCTTTAGACAATGCTATCCTACTACTAGTGAGTAGGTAGCCTTATCGTTGGATGTTTTGAGGGACTATTGGAGGGACGTTAAAATCACGAAGGCTACTTGTGGAGACGCTTTAGCAATTCTATTTTATGGACTAGATCATTTACCGAGAAGGAAACTGTAGGGTCATTGAGGGACTATGATCTTTTGATTTTACGGGTCTTCGCTAAAGCGTTCCTGCCCCATGACTGTTTTTTAAAGGCAACCAAAGTGGGCGTACCTTAGAGGAGCTTGTGTGCAATTGTGTTGTGTTTCAGTTATTTTATCTTTAAACATTTAGGTGTTCTACCGTTTGTTTTCAGATCTTGTCATACAATCCTAGTTAGCATACATCTAAGCAGTTAATATATATAGGAATTTAAGGTGCGTGAATTGTAAATCCTACGCTATTGCAATGCTTCGAGGAGGGGATTTACATTATACAAGGATAAAGGGGGATAAAGCAGTAAATATCCTAATTTAATAATAGTAAAAATACGGAATTTAATAAATGCGCATGAAATAGAAAATACGTCTAAAAATCCTAAAGAAAAGAAAACTTTTTTTGTTGTTTTTAGTATAAAAGAAAATAAAGCCTAAGTCTATTTAATCTTAATTTTAAGAAAAAACATTAAAATAATTTATTTATTTATTTACAAAATTAATTTAATTAGAAAATAAAATTAGCCTAATGTTTTTTTAGTGATTTTTGACTTGCTGTTTATTTTTAAAGTAGAAAATAATTAAGAGAAAATAAACAAAAACAAAAAAAGTAAAAAAAAATACACAAGGAAAATCTTTCGATCCATGGAAGAAGATTCCCTTCGATCCAGGAATGAGACGTCTTTCAATCCAGGAAGGAAGTGCTTCCTTCGATCCAGAAGGCTATGGCTCTTTCGATCCAGAAGGGAGCTTCCTTCTTCGATTCAGGAGGACGATGGGCAGCTTCGATCCAGAAGGCAATAGCTCCTTCGACCCAGAAGACTACATCTTTCGATCAAGGAAGGCAAAGGCTCCTTCGATCTGGGGTGCTGGATCTGCAAAAGTATGTTAGCAAAATAAAACGCAGGACCTGGGTATCGAAACCCAGGTCCTTCGATCCTGCACTCTAGATCTTTTCAGGCTATATTTGCAGCAAGTGTTAGCAAACGAAAAACATGACTTGGGTGCCAAACCCAAGCCTTTTGATTCTGTCTTGAATGACAAATCGAATGAAACAACAAATATGGATGTGTTATGCAAATACAAAGCTTGACAATTTACCCTCTCTTACTAGTGGTTGGAATTTCCGATTTGGGCACTTTCTAGATGTGGGCACCTTCGATCTGAGACTTCTGGGTGTGGATACCTTTTCTTGAAGGTTGGCTTTGGCTTGGAAAATTTTGACAACCTTTGGTGGGTTTTTGGGCAGCGTATCTCTAATCTTTTTCCTCCTCCTGATACAATACTTGTGATCTCTTTATATCGAGGGGGTAGAGGGGACAAGAAGGCAAAGGTTTAAATATCCTTGATTATGTGTTTGAAATCCATGAATGAGAATTTGTAACGTTGGCCAAACACATGGGATCTTGTCATTTTTTTTTTAATTTTGAATGTATGATGATGTATTGGCCTTTGAATGCTCTCTTTCGAATGGGCTGATGGCTTCCTTCAAATGGCCTTGATTCAGCTCCTTCGAACGGCTCTGATGGAGCTCCTTTGAATGACTCTGATTCATTTCCTTTGAATGGTTCTGATTCAGTTCCTTCGAATGTCACTTGTCCAAATACCAATCGAAGGGTAATTATTGAAATGTCAATCGAAGAGTCCTTTGTTATGCCAATCGAAAGATCTTGTCCATGCCAATCGAAGGACACGGTTAACATGCATGTCGAAGCTGCCTTGACACAATGCCAAATCAAATGATCCCTTGTGTTTTACCCCAAAATTTTCCCTCTCACTTATCAAGAATTTGCTCACAAGATCTCCTTGACTCAAGATTGCACCAGGGTTTGATAAGCTCAAGACACCTCCTTAAGCACTGATGACCAAAATTAGGGTTTGAGTTTTCACAAGGATTTTTGAACTTTCTATGCCCCATATGATTTTCATGGATCATTAAGGACACCCAAGATTACTCATGTCAAGTTTCAAGCCTTGGATCACATTTTTGCTCAGTCAATTGAGCAATTGACCTAAAAAATCAGTTGTATTGGGGAAAAAGTCAATTATGGCCAATTTACAGTCAAACTTCATAATTCTTTATCCACATCAACATTTTAAACTCATATATATCATTTGAGCAAGTTTGGACCATAACTCCTCAAGTAATTTGATCAAATCTCCAACAGGGCAAAATGGTCAGAATTAGGGTTTTGACTGGGAAAGGGCAATTTCTAATTTTTGACCTAGCAAATGGTCAATTGGTTTAAGGCATGATCTCAAGAGCTCAATTACATCATTTTTACCTAATGACATGGTTCAAAATATTGCAAGTCCATTGGATTGACAGATGAATTTTGCAGTCAACTGATCAAAAGTCAACTGTATACTGAAAAGTTGAACTTTGACTTTTTGGTCAAATTCAAATTCCAAAGATCATAATTCATCAAAACATGTCAAAATATGAAAATTATCCATCAAGAAATCAAAAAGTCAAGATTTCATTTTGAAAAGTCAAAATTTCTAAACTTGGAAATTTTTCTAAGTGTTGGAAATTTCATGTTTTTTTCATAACTTTGGGAAAAAATTTCACCATGATGCAAGATGATTCAAGAGAAACTTCCAACATGAAAGTTGTAGATCTCCATGAAATCTATAACTTTTTTTTACATAACTCCTTCCAAAAATTCTTGGATCTCAAGTTATAATTTTATGAACATGTGGTCATGAAACTAAACACTTAGTGAAATTTTGCCCTAATTTGGTCAGGATTTTGACCCAACTTCATGGCACTTTTTCATATAGTTCCAAGGGGAAATTCAAAATCAATTCAAAGATGAGTTGTAGAGCATATTGCAAGCTTTCCAAAATGTCCAATAATTCCTTGAGATCATTCTTGAGTAGGGACAATCGAAGAGATGAAGTTAGGGTTTTGTCACTTTTATTACAAGTCATTTTAGTGATGAACAAAATTCAAATTCAAAACATGCTGCATAAACACTACTTTGTAGGCCTCAAACTTGTTAGGAACTCCATAATTAATGGTTTACACAAATGTTAGATGCCTCACTTCAAGCATTCAATGCATGGACATGCTTTTTATCCATTTTTAGAAGAAAGGTTACATTGCCATTTTGATAAAGTGACTTTTTGTACAAAACTTGTTCTTGAGCCTTTCACTTGTTCTCTTCTGATCAAACAGGTCCTATAACTCATGAGAAATGTATCAAACACTTACAATTACCCATCCCATGCTTGTACCTCTCCTTGAAACTTGTTTCCCTCTTTTCTTCAAAATCAAGTAACCTAGCCAAAAGCTAAGAACTTGTACTTCTAACTTGCCAATGCACTCAAACACTTTTGTTTATACATACACAAACATTTTGACACAAACACACGAATGCTCAAGCCTTTAAAGAACCTAGAACTCATAATCACACTTCATACATCCATTTTCACACAAACTGACCAAAAACTTGAAACTCATAATCTACTCGTCCGTTTCTTGGCCTTTTGGTTTCTAAAGTTTCTAAACATCACATAGAATCAATCCAACACCCTGTTATAGAAATGTAACACCATTCTCCATTTCCAAAAATAGAGCTCTGCACATTGACTTCTCCAAACCATTTCAGCCATCCATTGCTCAAGCTAATCATTGCTTTAGCTTCCTGGGACCTCAAGGAAGCTAACCTGATCATCACCATCACTTGAAACAAGCTCAAAATAAAAACAAGATTTCCAGTTTTGAGGTAAGTTTTATCAACTTTGAACTCTTCATACAGGCATCGTCAATAGTTTATTTATGAACAAAACATGTAGATATCATTGCCCTGAAGCTAACCATGTCCATAGTTTCCATTAATTTTGCTTGAGCTTAGAGAATTTTGAAACTGAAATTTCTGAGATTTTTAGGGTTCAGATTAGGACCATTAAAATTCATGCTTATCTTTGATCTATTATTTTAATGTTTTACATTTCTAAAACCGTGAGAAAATTTGCTACAAGTGTCATGTTTACAGTTTTTATTTTTGATGAGAAATGAGCAAGTTACAGTTGGTCTGGATGGAGGTTCAAGATGAAGTCATCAGGGCGCGTTTTGCCTTGTATATTTATTGTTTTGCTTATGTTAACGGATGTATAGCCACCCCAGTGGTAGAAGCACGCGCCAATAACCTTTGGGACCTGGGTTCGAGCCCCAGTGGTACCATTTTGCATTTTTTATTACATATTTTGCATTCCTGACTTTTTTTGAGCGTCTGGGCCTTATTGGGCTTTGTTTTGTTTTTTTTTTGTTTTTTTTTTTCTTACTAACCCCCTTGCAGGCTGATTGCACCCCTGGCCCAATTTATTTTATTTTTCTTATTTTTATTTTATTGATTTCCTTAATAGATTTTCTAAATACTAAAAAATCATAAAAATATTAAAAAAAATGATAGATTTATATTTTGGCTTTTTTATTTTTATTTTTCTCACAAAAAATATTTTTATTAACTATACTTTATTTATTTTTGCCCATTATCTTGTAAATTTAATTAAGACTAGGTTATTATTTATTTTCTTTTACACCAATTAAAATATATTATTTTAATATAAAAAAGGCCAAAAATATTTTATAATACTATAAATATTTTCAATACATAAAAATATTAAAAATGTTTTTCTTAAACTTATTTTCTTTTGATTAATTAATAGAACTAGGGTTTTATTTAAAATCTTTTCTTAAACAAATTCTTTTTATTAATTATTTTTCTTTAAATTAATCATATTAAGACAAAATCCCTTTTTCCTAAAAAATCAAACATATATCCATTTACTTCACATTTTGCATTTTTGTATATTTATTCATTTTATACTTTGTATTTATTCAAATCTTTGTACAATTGATACCAATTCAATATGGTTGTAATAGACTAACTAGGTTTGCATTCTTGCAATCCCCATTCAATTTGTACACCCCCTCCCACAAATGTTGTAATAGCGTAGTAACTTTAAATTCCGCAATTTATCGCTTTTATATATAAATGCTAGTAATCAGGGTTTGTATGGAAAGACTAAAACCAATATTTATAAAACTCTAATTCAAGACAAAAACAAGCATGAAAACAATACACTTGCACACAAGCACCCCTAGGGTTATTCCACTTGGTTTCCTTATACAAAATGGACATATTATGCATGTAAGGTATCTTAGTAAAAACAAGCAAATACAAGATCAAAGTCCCTCGATGACGCTATCTAAGTTTCCTTTCGAACGATCTTAGTCCCTAAAAGAGAATGCTAAGATATCTTGCAACATTGCTAATCATGGTTATAGGATGAGCCACGTCTATCCCGTTTACATCCAAAGATAGGGTTACTTATCAAATCAATGGTAAGATAACAATGTCAAAGGAAAAGGAAAATGAACAAGAAAGACTTTTGAGTAGGTAGAATGCTCCTAATTACTTGCTCAATTTCAAACAAACATCCTTGCTATTTTCAAAACAATCACCTACACTTTCAAACATCTTACAAACTTGAAAACATTTTCAAAAAGATCAAACATATTCGTATCCATTCTTATGAACGAGAATCAATACAAAGATTGCCTAAACAATGGCCTATTTACAAAATACTTTCAAAAACCACACAAAGCACAGTTTCAAACAAAAAGCAAGTGATCTAGCAAGTAACTAAGAGCCCATGGAAAACCAGGGATGAAAAGGGTGCTAATACCTTCCTTTTTCATAATCTATCCCCTGAACTCAAGAAATAATCTCAAAGGTCTTTCCTATGCTTTTTCACCTTTCCTTTTGGATAAAAGAAAACTCGGTGGCGAAACTTGCTAACCGCAACATTTGCGATCAAACGCAAAACCTTCAAGTCAGTTCTCACACCGTATCACACCTTTCCATGCCAATCGAAAGGTTTGGCCATAATGACAATAGAAGCATTTGGAATTTCAATCGAAAGGCTTGGCTACAATGCTAATCAAAGAGCATTGTCCATGCCAATTGAAAAGCTCCTTCAGAATACCAATTGAAGGGTCTTCCAGAATGCCAATCGAAAGGTACTTAAAACACCACTTAAAAAATTTATTTTTTCTTAGGCAAGGGTTTATGGTCAATCATGTAGGGGAAGACCTTGGAAAACATGCGAAGGCAAATTTTGGGGTACAGCAGTTGCCCCTGTTCAATCTTCTTAAACCTGAGGATATAGATTGGCTTGTATGTCTTTCGTGATCTGAAGGTGGAAGATGATTAAACACTAGAGTGCCCAGAAATTTGCACCCATCTGAAGTGATACTGTTGGTGAATAATATGGGGAATGGGCTTACAAATGCCATTTGGATAAGGTGACAGGAGACTGCCGGAGATGGGCTTAAAGATGCCATCCATCGAACATGATGGAGAGTCGTCAGAGATGGGCTTAAAGATGTCATCCAGATGAATGTTGATTTCATGAGATATTCCTTTGTGGGAATCCCTATTCCTGTCGTTGAGGAGGACTCTGCTGAGGAATGTTGATCTTTGTCTTGGGAAATGGAGTTTAGGAGCTTCAGGTATCCGTTACTCTACTGGGGATTCATCACCTTATTGAAGAGACGAAAGTGAACTGCTATCTGGTCAGAATCCAGGCTTTCCAGTGGCTTGCTGAGGATAATAAGGCTAATTGTTATTTGGTCATGCTCTAGGCTTCACAATGACTTATTGGGGATATGAGATTAAACTATTATCTGGTCAGGATCCAGGCTTCACAATGTCTTGAATTGTTGATTGACTATTATTCGGTCAGTTTTTGGGCTTCATAGCTTCTTTAACTGGAATAGAAATCTTAGTATCGATTTGACTGGACCAGAGAAAGGTCTCGAGTTGTCTTCAACTAGGATAGAAATCATAGTATCGATTTGACTGAACCAGTAAAGGTCTACCGGGAAAGAATTAGTAACAAATCAATGGTCAACTCAAACTGAACCAGCAGAGGTCTTGATTTATCTTTGACTGGATAAGAATCATAAAAATCTTAGGATTGATTTAACTAAACCATCCAAAAGTATTTGAGTATCTTCAACTGGAATAAGAATTAGGGAGATCTTAGTGTCGATCTGGTTGAACCAGAGAAGGTCTTGGATTAACTTTGACTGGATAAGAATCAGAAAAATCTTAAGATTGATTTAATTAAACCAGACAAAAGTCTTGGAATATCTTCAACTGGAATAAGAATCAGGGAGATCTTAGTGTCGATCTGACTGAACCAACGAAGGTCTTGGATTAACTTTAACCGGATAAGAATCATAAAAATCTTAGGATCGATTAAACTGAACCAGACGAAAGTCTTGGAATATCTTCAACTGGAATAAGAATCAGGGAGATCTTAGTGTCGATTTGACTAAACCAGAGAAGGTCTTGGATTAACTTTGACTGGATAAGAATCAGAAAAATCTTAGGATCGATTTAACTGAACCAGATGAAAGTCTTGGAATATCTTCAACTGGAATAAGAATCAGGGAGATCTTAGTGTCGATCTAACTGAACCAGCGAAGGTCTTGGATTAACTTTGATCGGATAAGAATCAGAAAAATCTTAGGATCGATTTAACTGAACCAGACGAAAGTCTTGGAATATCTTCAACTGGAATAATAATTAGGGAGATCTTAGTGTCGATCTAACTGAACCAGAGAAGGTCTTGGATTAACTTTGACTGGATAAGAATCAGAAAAATCTTAGGATCGATTTAACTGAACCAGACAAAAGTCTTAGAATATCTTCAACTAGAATAAGAATCAGAGAGATCTTAGTGTCGATCTGACTGAACCAGAGAAGGTCTTCTAAGAACATTGTTCCGAGGAAGTTGATGAAATATCCTTTCATCAGGTGTAGCTTTTGAGAAGACTATTAGGTTACGTAAGTAGCCAACAGAGTTTGTTGATTTGTTCTTGTCCCTAAAAAAGGTAAAGATTTGGTTGTATGCAATGTCATGATGTATGAAATGCATTGCGTAATAATGTTCTCAAAATAAATGAGATTATGATGTATGCGATGGGTATGCGCATGCCATGATGTATGAATGTGGGATGTTATCGCGATATTTTAGTATGGGAAAATAAATCCTGGACCGCTGCTGGAGAATATTGGGAGGTTGAATCCTTCATTTCCACTGGGGATGTTGAATGAAGATGATTTGTCGGGGATTTCCTCTTTCCGTTTGAGGATATTCTGTTAGGGATTGATTCTGCCTGAGAATTTATTCTGCTTGAGAATTGATTCTGCTTGAGAATAACTCTGTGGAGGGAGATGCTTGTTGGAAGATTCTGCCGATAAAGAGAAATAAACTCTGTTGGGGAATGAACTTCCATAGTTAGAGAAGTAAACCCTACTTGGGAGGAGGTTTTATAATTGTTTGAAATTATAAAGCTCGGCTGGGGAACACAGATTTCAGCTCTCTGCTGGAGGAAGTTTGTTGGAGGAGATAATTCATGCTTGGGGATGAAGAGACCAAAACTTTGGTTGTTTTTACTCTGTGGGGAACATAGACGTCACTAGGACGTATGCTAAGAATGCGGCGATGACGTCGCATCAGGATGTTTCTTCCCCTGTACCTGCTGGAGAAAGTACCTGCAGAGATTTTGTGGATGGGTCTATGTCGTGTACTTGAACATGTATTGAATGAGTGCCAGAATAATATCCGTCTTTGAATCGTATATGAATTATACTTGAAACATGTGTCGAATGAGTGTCATAATGACATTCGTCTCTGGATCGTATCTGCACCATTTCTAGATGAGAATCTGGAGTAAGTGTCAGGATGGCATCCGTCTTTGGATCGTACCTAAGTTGTTTCTATATGAGAACCTGGAGTAAGTGTCAGGATGACATCCGTCTTTGGATCGTACCTGAACTGTTTCTAGATGAGAATCTGGAGTAAGTGTCAGGATGACATCCGTCTTTGGATCATACCTGAACCGTTTCTAGATGAGAATCTGGAGTAAGTGTCAGGATGACATCCGTTTTTGGTTCATACCTGAACCATTTCTAGATGAGAATCTAGAGTAAGTGTCAGGATGACATCCATTTCTGGATCGTACCTGAACTGTTTCTAGATGAGAATCTGGAGTAAGTGCCAGGATGACATCCGCTTCTGGATCGTACCTGAACTGTTTCCAGATGAGAATCTGGTTTATTCAGAATGTGTCCGTTGGGGAATCCCGAGAAGTTTGGCGACTTCATTGTGGAATTTTCGTTGGAGCAGTAATTTGGAGATTTTGCTCTGCCAAGGGTATGATAACACCTGGCCTAAATAGGATGCATGATAAGAACACGACAGTGACCTTGTAGCAGGATTCCCCTGTCTCGATACCTGTTGTAGAAAATATCAACTGGGGGTTTTGTAGATGGTTTTACTGTTATCCCAACTCTTAGAGTCCTTGGTGAATGCAGATCAGGGTAATGAACCTTCTAATGATTAGACAGGTGGCGAGATGATGGGACGTAGTCGTACGCTTTAATCCCTAACTTTTGCCTGGACTATCTTTTTAGATTTTCAGTCCACCGGGATACCCTTTTTTGCTCAAGCCGCCTTTTCAGGTTTTCGACTTGCCGGGTGTACATATTTTTTGTTGTTATCCCTAATTTTTGCCTGAACCCTTTTGGTTCGTCGGGATGCTCTTATTTTTTCCTAGGCCAGTCAACCTAGCAGGTCTTTGTTCATGTGTAGTATTTTCCTACTATGTCCATGTTCACCAGGTACGGAGAATTGTCACTGTCCATAGTAGTAAGTGTTGCCATACTTCCAGAAGATGTTTGTTTGATTATACAGGATTCATTGTTGGTATTCGTGCCCAATGCCCCAAGTGATTCAGATGGAGATCTTCCCCAGGATATTTGGCATTTTTGAGAGATTCCTTGAACCTTGACTTTACTATCCCAGATTAGTTGGACACCATGCTATGCCCCTGGATTATGAAAGGTCTATCAATGGAATGTCTTTCCATCTGAGGTGATTATGTCCATTGAGAAGATTTATGGTCATCGAATATCCGTCGTGCAAACTTCTCTGCTGTTGAACAAATAGTCATATGCAAACAATGGTATTTTAAGAATGCAAAGCTTATGTATGACTTGAAGTTTGAAAATTCATTTTTTAGTAAAACAAACAAATTTTGTAAAAGTGTGATGTCAACTCAGGATTTATAGCGAACCCTACAGGAGTCGGGATACCTTTTGTAATAGTATGCTTTCGAACTAACCCATGCTTCAGCTAGGACTTTTAAGAGTTGTAACGTGGCCTGGTTCACGGTTTAAGAAACAAATGGTAAAGGCTCAAAATTTATTTGTACCTAACCCGCTCTTCGTGATTCCCTTCAGTCCTATGCTCAGTTAATTGTGCGTTTAGATCCCAATTGAGTCTGGCATCTTGTCCTTGATGTTCCGGTGATAGTTCAGATACTGAAAGTTTATTTTGAAGAGGCATTCATTTTGTAATCTTCTTTTTGTCGAGTATTTGTAGTGACCTCTTTTTTGGTTTTCGTTATCCCTGTCTTTTGCCTGAACTGTTTCTTTTGTGATCACAGCCAACAGGATGCCCCAGTTTTTCTTAAGTCTCCTTCATAGGTTTTGACTTAATGGGCTTTTATTTTGAGAGATAATGATTGCCTGTATTGACGGTTATGCGGAACCATCATCGTATTTTGATTTGGAAGGACGTCTTTGATGCCATTCATTGTGTACGAAGCAGAAGATTGCGACTGAATGCGCGTCTGAATTGACTGAGAAACTACCCTGCCACAGGTTATGATTAAGGGTTTTAATTTGTGTGAAAAGAAAAACTCCTACTTCTTTGGCTCAAAGGGGTTGACTAGGGATTATCTTCCTTATAACTCCACTGTTTAGGATTTTGAAACAATGCATGTACATTGTTAGCGAGGTCTGTTCAAAAGCATACTGTAGGGATTATGGTATCATTTTCATCATCATCCCTCTAAAGGCTTACAGCTTTTAATCGAGATTTGAATATCACAAAAAGGAAAGTAGTTTAAATATAGTGAATACGAATGAATTGATTCAAAACAGACATATACAATGCATTGATAAAGTAAAAAAGTTTGACATGAATAAATGTTTGAACAATCACAAGAAAATTAAAAATTAAAAATTCTAATGAACAAAAGCTTATTCGTCTGATCTTGTCACTTCAGATGGCGCTCCTTGGAAAGATGGCAGAAGAACTCAGCTTGACTGTCTTGTGTAAACTCCAGCACTCCTTCATCAATCAAGTTTTGAATTTTATATTTCAACATCCAACAATCATCAGTATCATACCCCGGACTGTTGGAGTGATATGCACACCATGCATCAGGATTGTAGTTAGGCGAAGAAGTCTTGCGATTCGGATGAGGCCCTATCAACATAACCAGATTCATCCTCAACATGTGTTGTAAAGCTTGAGACAACGGCATGTTGAGTTTGGTAAACTTCCTCTTGGGTGTATCCGGCTTACTCTGATTAACCCGTTGTTTTTGGCAAGGTTGTTGTTGGACCCGTGATGTAGTAGCAATTTGGAAAGGTCCAACCTCTTGTCTTCTCGGAGGTTGATCAATGACTTGGTCCTTAACCTCGACTGTTTGCTTCTTACGGTTGCATTCGTCTTGACGAAGTTTGGTGATAATGGACCTCAGCTCTTCTTGTCCCCGGGCCAGGCCTTGGATAAGAGCCATCTGCCCCAGCATCTGAGTTCTTATTACTCCAACCTCAGCTTGCAGTTGTTCCAACCGTTCATCCTTATCGTCTTCAGGATTTTTCTTGGCCAGGTTCCCAGTGAGGAGTGATTTCAGCTCTTCCTACCCCTTGGATAGGTTCAGGAACATTTTCATGAATTGAGCTTCTTGAGTTTAGAGATCTTTGTTGTCTTGTTTGAGAGCCATTGTTGAAATAAACAGCGAGAACATGAGAGACCTGTACTGGAGACTACCTGTTATGTAATGACATGTATAATATGCAAATGTTTTCAAGGATCTCGTGGGGTAAACAAGCAGATGTCAGCAGTTGAAATTTGTAGCTTTGAAGAACTTCGTACTGTTGAGTGTCCTTCTACGAGAATCAAGCCCACCATATCAAGTGGGTCATAGCCCCTGACTCAAGTTGTCATGTTTTTGTCTTTTGACGGCATTGGCTAGAGGAAAATAAATCCCCTTGCCCCTCGCTAGACGTCTGCTTCATCATAACCTGCATCACAGGCCCTTTAGATCCTTGAGAAGGGTAAGGAAATACAATGGTATGATGTTATTATGTGTATGCTATGCATCAAGCAAAATTTAGGGTGAAGCCAATTTATTGGATTTATACAAACAAGGTCTTGCAAGGAATACAAACAAAGCCCTGCAATGAGTTTAAATTGTTAGGCAAAGAAAGAAAACAAATCACACAAGCAGCCCTAGGTTTAGGCTTGCATGGGGTTTGTAGGTAAGTACCCTCTTGAAATTTAGTTGGCTCAAACCTATCCTAGAAATAGTAATCGGGTTCTAAGGAATCTCAATATCACTGATCTTTCTTTATCAGTATTATTTCAGCTTAGCAATATTTTCTTGCGGCCAAAACATCCCGAAAGTCCGACCTTAATGAGTGTAGTATCGAGTATCAACTGATTCTTATATTTACACTGAGGCCGGCTATCTCACTACTTTCTAATGGCCAAGTTTATTCAACTAAGGTTCTAAGGTTCGTTAGTGCTTCACGACACCACACGACGGCCCCGTATTCTCCTCGATTCAACACAAGGGATGCCGATACCAACCAAAGTTCACACCAACACAGCCATCGCTTCAACCATATCGGTCTACACTGTACAGTCTCCATGATCTATTTTTGTTTACCTAAAAGTGTGCCCCAGATCCGGTTGTGGGATCTATAGAAACAACCCTCCAAGGATAAAGCAAACAAAGCACAACAAAGAAGTTAAATAATGAACTAACTCTAAGGTAACCCCACTTTTTATTTATTCCCCAGTAGAGTCGCCAGTTCTGTGATATAGTGGCAGAACCGACTGTTATATACTGGTTTTGTGTTTTTTATTCGCAAATTTCGCGGTAAGCAAGAGTCGCCACCGTCTTTTCTTTTATCAGATTTTAAGGAAAGGGTGAAAACAACAGAAAAAGACCTTTTCGAGAGTTTTCTGGGTAAGGGGGTAGATTATGGAAAGAGAATGTGTTAGCATCCTTTCCATCTGTGGTTTTCCACAGGCTCTTAGAGGTTTTCTCATTTTTAAATAACTTTGTGAATTGTGTGTTTGAAAATGTTTTAAAAAACCTTAGTTCGGCGATTTTCTTTGTGTTTAACTCTTGTATCGGTCCTCAAGAGTGTTAACAAAGCAAATGTTTTGAAATTGTTTTTGAAAAGTAGTATTTGTGTGTAAGTGAAAAAATAGTTTGAGCAAACTTCTAACAGCTATCTACTTTTATACTCGAAGAGGATCGTTCTTTTCCTCTTTTCCTTTAGAAAATGCTATCGTACTATTAGTGAGTAAGTAGCCTTATCGTTGGATGTTTTGATGGACAATTGGAGGGACGTTACAGTCACGAAGGCAACTTGTGGAGATGCTTTAGCAATTGTATTTTAGGGACTAGATCATTTACCGAGAAGGCAACTGTAGGGTCATCGAGGGACTATGATCTTTTGATTTTATGGGTCTTCGCTAAAGTGTTCCTGCCCCATGATTGTTTTTTAAAGGCAACCAAAATGGACGTACCTTAGAGGTGCTTGTGTGGAATTGTGTTGTGTTTCAGTTATTTTATCTTTAAACATTTAGGTGTTCTACCGTTTGTTTTCAGATCTTGTCATGCAATCCTAGTTAGCATACATCTAAGTAGTTAATATATATACAGGAATTTAAGGTGCGGGAATTGTAAATCATACGCTATTACAATGCTTCGGGGAGGGGGTTTACATTATACAAGGATAAAGGGGATAAAGCAGTAAATATCCTAATTTTTACCTATTACACCCAGTAAGCAGATACAATAATAGTAAAAATACGGAATTAAATAAACGCGCATGAAATAGAAAAGACGTCTAAAAATCCTAAAGAAAAGAAAACTTTTTTGTTGTTTTTAGTATAAAATAAAATAAAGCCTGAGTCTATTTAATTTTAATTTTAAGAAAAAAGTTAAAATAATTCATTTATTTATTTACAAAATTAATTTAATTAGAAAAGAAAATTAGCCTAATGTTTTTTAGTGATTTTTGACTTGTGGTTTATTTTTAAAGTAGAAAATCATTAAGAGAAAATAAACAAAAACAAAAAAAGTATAAAAAAAAATACACAAGGAAAATCTTTCGATCCAGGGAAGAAGATGCCCTTCGATCCAGGAAGGAGACGTCTTTCAATCCAGGAAGGAATTGTCTCCTTCGAACCAGAAGGCTATGGATCTTTCGATCCAGAAGGGAGCTGCCTTCTTCGATTCAGGAGGACGATGGGAAGCTTCGATCCAAAAGGCAATGGCTCCTTCGACCTGGAAGACTACATATTTCGATCCAGGAAGGCAAAGGCTCCTTCGATCTGGGGTGTTGGATCTGCAAAAGTACTTTAGTGAGATAAAACGCAAGACCTGGGTATCGAAACCCAAGTCCTTAGATCCTGTGCGCGTTGGGTCTTTCACGCTATATCTGCAGTAAGTGTTAGCAAACAAAAAATATGACTTGGGTGTTAAACCCAAGCCTTTTGATTCTGTCTAGAATGACAAATCGAATGAAACAACAAATATTGATGTGTTAAGAAAATACAAAGCTTAACAATTTACCCTTTCTTACCAGTGGTTGAAATTTTTGATTTGGGTACTTTCTGGATGTGGGCACCTTTGATCTGGGACTTCTGGGCGTGGATACCTTTTGTTGAAGGGTGGTTTTGGCTTGGAAAATTTTGACAACCTTTGGTGGGTTTTTGGGCAGCGTATCTCTAATCTTTTTCCTCCTCCTGATGCAATACTTCTGATCTCTTTATATAGAGGGGGTAGAGGGTACAAGAAGGCAAAGGTTTAAACAACCTTGATTATGTGTTTGAAAGCCATGAATGAGAATTTGTAACATTGACCAAACACATGGGATCTTGTCCTTTTTTTGAATTTTGAATTTTGAATTTATGTGGGTGTGCTGGCCTTCGAATGCTCTCTTTCGAATGGGCTGATGGCTTCCTTCAAATGGCCTTGATTCAGCTCCTTCGAACAGCTCTAATGGAGCTCCTTCAAATGACTCTGATTCATTTCCTTCAAATGGTTCTGATTCAGTTCCTTCAAATGTCACTTGTCCAAATACCAATCGAAGGGTATTTGTTGAAATGTCAATCGAAGAGTCCTTTTTTACGCCAATCGAAAGATCTTATCCATGCCAATCGAAGGACACGGTTAACATTCCTGTCGAAGTTGCCTTGACACAATGCGAAATCGAAGGATCCCTTGCCATGCCAATCGAAAGGCTTGGCCATAATTCCAATCGAAGCATTTGGAATGTCAATCGAAAGGCTTGGCTACAATGCTAATCAAAGAGCATTGTCCATGCCAATCGAAAAGATCCTTCAGAATACCAATCGAAGGATCTTTCGGAATGCCAATCGAAAGGTACTTAAAACACCACTTAAAAATTTTCTTTTTTCTTAGGCAAGGGTTTATGGTCAATCATGTAGGGGAAGACCTTGGAAAACATGAGAGGGAAAATTTTGGGGTACAACAGAGGGTCTTTGCTAAAAGATCCCACATTCGAGGGACATGACTGTTTTTTATCTGAGGCAACAAGTGTGGGTTACACTAGAGGTGCATGTGTGAAAGGTGTTTTGATCTCATGTATATTGTCTTTGAATTAAGGTTTTCTAATATTTGATTTTAAGTCTTGTCATGCAAACCCTAATTACGAACAATAATAAGGAAAGCGATAAATTACGGAATTTAAATGTCCTATGCTATTACAACGCTTTGGAAATGAGGGTACAAGTTTGTGAATACTGGAAGGAAGCAATAAAGCCTAATTATCTATTACAAACCATTGAACATGAATAATAACAGAATGCACAAAATATAAAGATGAATGAGAAGAAGAAATTGTTTTTTAGGGTTTTTTTGATATAAAGGTTTAAAGATTAACCTATCAACTAATTAATTTTTAATTACAAAATAAATTAATTAATTTTAACAAAACCTAAAGTCTAAGTTAATTGAAATTAAGGAGAAAATAAAACCTAAGTATAAATAATTTGTTTAGAAATTTATTTGAAGGTAAATGTTAATTTAGAAAAGTATTTTAAAGTGTGAAAAATAAACAAAAACTAGTTCTAAATATTAATAAAAATAAAATAAGTGTTTATATTAAAACAT
The DNA here is from genome assembly GCA_948472305.1 of Vicia faba. Lineage (NCBI taxonomy): Eukaryota > Viridiplantae > Streptophyta > Magnoliopsida > Fabales > Fabaceae > Vicia > Vicia faba. The sequence goes on from OX451741.1 coordinate 1,115,308,604, forward strand.
TTTTAATTTAATTATTTAAGAAAATATTTTTTTTTATATTTTTGATTAAATAGATAAATAGATGAATAAAAATAATTAAAATATAAAAAGAAATAAAAATAAATGGGCTAGGTGTCAAAAGAAAAAGGGGGGTTTGAAAAGAAAAATGGGGCGCTGGGCCATATATATATTTTTGAAATCAGAGAAAAATAAAAAAAATGGAATGGGCTGGGCTGGGTTGCTGAAAGTAATATGGAGAGTGTATGAAATCAAAAAACAAAAAGGCCCAAACATCTCTAGCCCAGCGCCTGTTTTAGGGTTCCATGTGACTAGCCTATGAGAGTGCATCATGGTCTCTCCATTATGAGCGTTTTATTTGATTGCCTGGCAGATTTGATGGTGTGGATGAGAGAAGTATCATGTGCATCCTTAACTTGCTCGCATTGAATTTGAGATAGCAAAGTATGTGAAAAAAACAAAAGGGTACCACTGGGGCTCGAACCCAGGTCCCTATACATTAATGCCTTACGCGCGCTTCCTCTGCCACGGGGGTGGCTGTTTCATCCGTTTATAGAACAAGTTGCAATAAATTTAAAATAAACCCATTATTGATTATAAATTCATCTTCTTTCTCGCGTCAACATCTTCATTATTACATTTTTGAATTTCTGAACTTGCTCATTTCTCAACCATTTTCAAAAGTGTAAACATGAAACTTGCTCCATTTTTCAACACGAATTCAACCATGTAAATAACTAAAGCTATAAATCAAATATTAACACGAATTTTGTTTTGTACCAAATAAAACCTAACTTTTTCAGAAAGTTCAATTTCAAAATTCACATCACTCAGGCAACATAAATGAAAACTAAAGGCATGGTTAGCTTCAAGGCAATGATGTCTACATTTTTCATTCACAAAGTAACCATTAATGATGCTTGTAGAGAGAGTTCAATGTTGAGAAAACTTACCTCAAAACTGGAAATCATGTATGGAGTTTGAGCCCCCCTGGTAGTGTGGTGATGATATGGATAGCTTCACTGGACTCCTAGGAAGCTAATGCAACTCTTATTTTATGTTGAAAATGCCTAAATCGTGTTGGAGAAGTCAAGTTGCAGGTTTGAATATTTGGAAATGAAGGATGATGAAGATGAAGTTATAGTGCTAAAACAGGGACGAGGATGAGTTATATATGAGGAAGCTTTGTGATTGATTAAAAGTTAAAATGCACGAGTGAATTGTGAGATTGGTGTTCAAAGTCAGAAATGACAAGTTATGGAGATTTTTGTGCAAGTTCTTGTTTGAGGGAGTTTGAGAGGGTTAGAGGGCTTATCAAATCGTGTGTTAGCTTGCAAATGACTCCTCTATTTATAGAGGGAAGGTTTTGAAGGCTCTAGCAATCAAAAATCAAGAATCACATGGTATGGTTATGTGACTTGATTTTGAAGTAAAGTTGAAATTCATGGTTTTCAATGTGAAGTGTAAGGGCTTGTAGGGTGGTTAACAGGTTGTAGATGGTTTCTTCTTGGCTTTTACATTATGTATGCTTAGAATAAATAAGTGCAAGGCTCAAGTAGAGTGGACTTTATGATTAAATCCACTTTTCTAAAATGGAAGTTCTGAATTTCTTCCCTAAATAGAATGATCACTTGGACAATGACTCAAATGCTTGGATAATGGCTCAATCAGTTGTGTAAACATCTGATTATGGATAGATATGCAAGTTAGAAGTCTGTAAGGAAAGATTTATGCAGCAAGGCTTGAGATTTGTTCAAGTGTTTTTCATGAAAATGGCCTATAATTCAATAATGCATGTCCAACTTCTTCTCTTCGATTCTCCTATATCAAGTATGATCTCTTCAAGTTCTTTGACATTTTTGAAAGCTTGAAACATTATCTACAACCTTCATGTTAACCACTTTGGCTAAATCAACTTGGAACTTGGTGAAAAATAGCCAAGAAGTAGGGACAAAAAATTTGCCTAACTTGATGAAAATTTCACTAAGTGTTTTTGATAAAAATGTCATGACTTCATGGGCCTATATCTCCAAATCTAAGCACTTTTTGGACATCAACCCTAAGGTACAGAGTTGTAGAATTCATCGAGATCTACAACTTTCATGTTGAAAGTTTTCCTTGATTCATCTTGCATCTTGGTGAAAAATTATCATAAAGTAATGAAATTATCAAGGATGAAAAACACTTAGAATTTTTCTAAGTCTTTAAAATCTTGACATTTGTTGACTTTTATTAACTTTCTTGATTCTTGAAGATCAAGTTTGATATTTTTGAATGTACTTATGAATCTTGATCTTTTAAATTACTTGTTGACCAAAAATTCAAAGTTTGACTTTTGGTATGTTAGTTGACTTTTCATCAGTTGATCCAAATTTCAACTATCAATCAATTAATCTTTAGAAATGATTTGAGCCATGAAATTAGGTCAAGATAGTATATTTGATTCCTTGAGATCATTCTTTAAGCCATTAGGTCATGTACTAGGTCAAAAATCACTGATCAGTCACTCTCAATAAAAACCCTAATTTTGACAATTTTACCCCTTTGATGATTCAAATGCTTTTCTTGAGGAGTTGTGATCAACCCTTGATAAATTTATAAATATGACTTAAAAATGTTGATGTTGGCCAAAAAATCATGAAGTTTGATTGTATGTTGATCATAATTGACTTTTTGCCCAATACAGTTGATTTTCAGTCAACTGAGCAATTGACTGAGCAAATTTATGGTGCAAGACTTGAAACTTGGTATGGGCATTCATGGAGGTATATGATGAGCCATTAAAGTAATTTGAAGCATCAAAAGTCCAATTTTCCTTGATAAAACCAAAACCCTAATTTGAGACTCGGTGCTTAGGAGGTGAGCTTGTCTGATCAACCCTTGAGCATTTGAGATCTATGAAGAGAAATGTCTTGAGAAAAGAGAGGGAAAATTTTGGGGTACAACAATGACCTAATTAAGAGTCTTGAGAGTCATGTTGTAGAGATGATGGAGAAACAAGAGGATTTATTTTCCTCTCGAGATCGACTAGGACCTAGCCATTCACTTCCCGACTCTGGTGATTAGAAAGTGGTTGTCGACAGGTATGTAGAAGAGAATAAGCAGTTGAAGGCTCAGATTGCAAGACTCACAGGAAAGCGTCAGTGTGTGGAGTGATCTTCATCAGCTTTTCTTTCTTGGGGTTTTAGATTCTATCTCTTCTTGTACTTGGGATTGTTGAAACTTGTACTAAAAAGTTGTAATCGATTTTGAAGTTATTATAATGAGATTTTCAGTATTTCAAAATGTGTTAGTACTATAATATTTGAAAAATTGTCTATAATTATTTGAGTCCCTTGAAATATTAATAATAATAAAATAAATCATGTGCATCGTATATCATGCATCATATGGTACATATTTCTTGCATTTCTGTTCATACCCATGTGTGTTACTGAATTTCTCTACTTTGTTCAGCAAGATGTCTCACTGGTATAATACTCGGCCAAATTTCAGGAAGAAAATGGAGAATCTTGAACAAGAGAATCGTGAGCTATGCAAAGAAGTCACTACTTTGAAGGCTAATATGACCAATCTGATTGCTTTCATGGAATCATTGGTGGCTGCTCAGAATCAGCCACCACTTGCTCAGCCTCAACAAACAACAAATGCTTCTGAAGATCCATCAGTTCCTATTTATATTACCCCAGTAACTATTATTCATAACCGTGTGCCTCAGGGTTACCCGTGGGGAATTCCTAAAAACTTCATGCCAGAAGGTTTTAATCTTGACACTCAAGTTGCTCTAGTTGGGCAAGTTTTTGCTGCTCTCGCACCTCTTGTGGTACATATTACTCCTGTTGCTAGAAATGAGATTCATTATAATGCACCTCATTCGGTGAATGCTATGTAGTTTGTTAATGATAAAGTTTATCATCATGTTCCTCCACCAAGTGAAAGTGTGGGTTTCTATGACCGGTTGGATGACTTTTAAGACCCATTCAATGAGATGCAGAAGGAAATGAAGGCCCTTCGAGGAAAAGAATCATTTGGACAAAACGTCAGTGAGCTCTGCTTAGTTCCCAATGTAAAGGTGCCAGCCAAGTTTAAAGTACCAGAATTTTATATGTACAAGGGCAAATATTTCCCTTGTGACCACCTTGTGATGTATATCAGGAAAATGTCTACCCATACTGATGATCAACATTTTCTCATTCATTTCTTCCAAGATAGTTTAATTGGTGCTGCTCTGAAGTGGTATATGAGTCTGGACAGTAGTAGTATCCTCACCTTCAATGATCTAGGGGAAGCCTTCTTCAAATAGTATAAGTACAATATGTTCATGGCGCCTGACTGTAACCAGTTGAGGGCAATGGCTTAGAGAGACAAGGAGTCATTCAAAGAATATGCACAGAGATGGCGCGAGATAGCTGCCCGGGTGGTGCCACCTATGGGAGAACAAGAAATGACCAAGGTCTTCCTGAAAACCCTTGGATCATTTTATTACAAAAGGACAGACGCCAATGCACCGAGTGATTTCACTGAGATGGTGAGCATGGGTGTTCGTTTGGAAGAGGCTGTTAGAGAAGGGCTCTTGACAAAAGATGAGGGACAAAGAATTCGTCGTACGGGTTCTTTTGAAAGAAAGAAAGTGAAACGAATAATGTTATTAGAGAAATGAAGATTAGACCAACTAGAAGGTATTAACGGTACTAGCAACAAGTTGCTTCTGTGACTCTAATCGTCAATGTAGCTCCAACCATTGTTGCCTATCAGAGACCATCTCCTCAGAGGAATCAAGGGAAAATTTAGAAGAGAGAAGCTTTTGACTCTATTCCAATGAGCTATGTAGAGTTACTTTCAACTTTGATTCAGAAGAAGTTGGTTCAGAACAGGCCACCCCTACTATACCATCACCTTTACCTTGGTATTATAAGGAAGACCAGGCGTGTGCTTTTCATCGAGAGCACCTGGGCACAATATTGAGAACTGTTATCCTTTGAAAACTGAAGTACAAAAGATGGTGAGATATGGCCTTTTATCTTTTAAAGATGTTGGCCCTAACATGAAAGATAATCATTTACCTAAGCATGGAGGAGAAAATGTTGTAAACATGGTTGTTGGTTGTCCAGACGACTTTTGGATTTTTGATATCAACCTGGTTAGAGGAGATTTGGTAAATATGCATGCTGACCTCTGCGAGTTCAATTACTATACACATGACCATGTTGGTTGTGGTATTTGCAGTATAGATATCCAGGGATGTGATAAGATAAAAGTTGATCTTCAGGAAATGATGGACGAAGGCCTTATTCATATAATTAGGCCAAGGGAAGAGTACTAAGAAGATGTGAATATGGTCTTTGGATGTCCAGGAGAATTCCGTATTTTTGACGTGGATCATATGAAAGATTATTTGGTGCAGTTGCATGCTACCTTCTGTCACATGGATGGTCAAGAAGAACACCATTATGGGTCTTGATGGATCTGCTGCAGAGATTCTCATGGTTTTTCCATAGTGAGAATGGGTGTTCAGTTGTTATTGGACAATGGTACTATCAAGATATCAGGAAATAGAGATGATTATCGTGGAATTAACGTGATTGAAGATTGCTCGGTCGAAACTATGTCAAATGATGAGTATGCTTCTGCAGATGAATTCTTTTCCACTGATGAAAATATGCTCTCCAGCAGTGATTCTGTGATGTCTAAGTATTCTGAAGAAGGGGTGAATGTTATTGTGCCTTGTTTTGGTATTCCCGTTGTAGTGGTGGAAATGTTGAGACTAAGCCATTGGATTGACTTGACTCGCACAGATCAAAACAAAAATCACCACCGCTTTTTATTGTTTCCAAAGGAATGGGAAAAAAGCGAATAACCCAAAAAGAGGGGGAGAGAATCTAAGTTCGAGGGTTGGTTATGCAAAGAGAATGTATTATCACCCTAAACATCTATGGTACTCCGCGGGAACCTCTTTGAAAATATGTGTATTTTGGCTATAAGAGTTCTATACAAAAAAAAATAGATGGTGGAGACCAGAAAAGAAATATTTTTTATAATTTTTGCACCCTCCATGGTTGCAAATCTTTAGTGCCTATGTAGCACCTTCCGTGTAATAGGGGGTCAGGGTACTCGTAGTTCACGTATAAAAAATTTAAAACACAAGTGTGTTGGTCAACTTTAAGAGACGAGACATCATCGTCTTGTCCGAGTGGAAAAAATACTTACTACCCACGATTATGAGAAAGGAGAATTTGCATAATCTCAAAGTGGAGGATATGGCTTGAATTTCAAAATCAACAAATCCTCGCTCAACACCCAAGTGGAAAATATCTCACTTCACTACATATCATAGAAGTATAGTAGTTCACACCACTACAAGGATTGACAAGAGTCTAATATTTTGAGAAAAATTTAAGGTAAAAAGCCAAAGTGGAAAAAATGATTTGAATGAGATTGATTGACTTTTAGTCTTCTCACAAAAATGTCAAAGTATTGTTAAGTTGATTAAAGTTTGATTAAGAAAATATTTTTTGAAAATGCATGGACCTAAGTCCAAGTTTATTACGAAAGCAGTTCAAGTTTAGAAAACAAGAAGAGTTTTCAAAAGGAGTGAGAAGATTTTTGAATTTAAAGAAGATGCGAAGAGATGAAGGAACTATCCTAAAGCATAAGGTAAAAGATAGGGAAAAGAACCGTCTAACCAACAAGAAGCCAACACTTGACACAATGAGTCAACATATAATTCTCATCCTTTGGATTGAAACCAAACAAGCAAAGATAAAAAACCTTTTGAGAAAACCAAGCTTCAATTGTATTAAGTCTTCACAAAAATTGGGTAGAGTAACGGTTGTATACATATGAATTCCTGATTACAGACAAAGCATGTAATCACAATAACCTGCACATAAAGCAAACAAACAAACCCAATGTCTTGGGGTAAATCCTAAGAACTCCATACAAAATAATAGTTGAGGTCACAAGGTCCCAAGGTAGGTCAAGATCTCAAATCCTAAGTCCAAGAAGTCCACAGTCTCCAAAATGCAAAGGATAGTAACCAAGTAGTAACAAGTAACATTAAAGTTTTTATTGTTCAAGTTGTTTATTAGGTATCTTCAAAAATAAATGAAAATCTCAAGTGAGCAAAATAAAAATGACATAACACTAAATGCTCAAGTGAGCAAAAATGAAAATAGCATGAAATGTAAATGCCAAAATAAATGTGCTTAAAGTAAAAGCACAAAATAAAGTCAATTGTTAGAAATTTGAGGTTAGTTGAATGACCATCTTGAAACTTGCATTTGAAACTCATTAGAGGATTGAAAAAAACCAAAGCCTCTCAACAACAAGTTTCATTTGCTTTTTGTCAAGTATATCATTCATTTAAAATTCTCAAGGCAACCATAAATGATCAATGATGTTTAAGTGATTCACTTTGACCAAAGCTTATGAAGATTCATTAGAGAATTGATAAGACCAAAGCCTCCTAACAATGAATCTCAAAGTTATTGGATCAAAGGATTAAAATTAACATACTTGGGCTTACAAACATGGGTTTGGGCCACAAATGATCATTTTTCGAATCGGGACAAATTTTAGTGTTATGTTAAGCAATCGTAAGTGGACTTATATAGAAATTGCACCTATTTTGAGGCCGGTCAATAGAAATTTATGTGTCATATGTTTGGAGAGATGATATGTATATCATCCTCTAACAACATGTGATACAATAAGAAGAGGATGAGATGAAGAGGGGATGGATAATATTTGAAATAAAAAATTTAATCAAACTATCATTAAAATCATTCATTCATTTTGATGGAGTTAAACTCAACACCCAAGATCCAATAATGTTAATGAAGTTCATGATCAAAAGTCAAAATAGTCAGAATATGTACAAAAATAAAATAATATTTAAAATAAAAGAAAATGGTTTTTTTAATATGGAAATAAGGGGAAAAATATCAACTATATTCAAAACACTCAAGAAAAATTAAGTGAGGCCATAGAAAAATCATAAATGAACTCAAATATTTTTTTGAATTTTTTTGGTAATTTTTTTAAGTCAGAAACTAATTTTAAACTAATTTAAATTTCTCAAATAAGTGAAAAAAATATCAAAAATAGTAAAAGTCAGAATAAAATTCTAAAAAAAAATCATAAAGTCAGAAACAATTAAAATGATTTTTATAAAAAGTTTCAGAATTTAAAAATGTCAGAAAGTATTTTTTAAACAATTAAAATAAAGCAAACAAAGCAAAAATTATGAAAAATATCAAATCTTAAAATAAAAATATGAAAAAATATTCACAAAGTCATAAATAATTCAAAGTGTTTTTGTATATTTTTTTTATAATTTTTGGATAAAAAATAAAAGAGTTATGAATTTTTGAAATTTAAACAAATTTTAAACAAATTTTATGAAATAAATAAATCTGAAATAATGTGAGGCGTTGGATCCAATTCACTAAAACACGTTGGCACATCAAGTGGCTCAGAAACGAAGATGTATGGTGATCCCTGGTCAACAAACACGCACTGAAGTCACAAAAGTCAGGCCAATCACAACATTTCAATTGTCACGCTTTCATTGGTTGAAGAGGCCACGTAAGTCATCTTCAACCCCCAGCTACCCTGCAACTAGGGCGAAATCATAATTTTTAAATCTGTAAATTTAGACACTTATAGTGGTATCATTAGACGCATCTCTTCAAGATGATCACAACCATATCCTCACGCTAAATTTATATAAACCACAGCTTACTCGATTTGAAAAAGATCAGAGATGTTTTGAAAATTTTGAAATCAAAAACAAAAGTAACAAACACATTTATTCACCAAAATTGAGTTAATAGCAAGCATCAGTGAACATCATAGACCATTCCAGTAATTTGAGTTAGAATATTTGATGCCTTAAACTACCTGAACAAAGTCAGATGAAGTTGCTCTGTAAATGGACTTGGCTAGCACGATTTCGGGCACCTCAAGGCTTGATTCTTCTTTTTTTATCTTCAGGGAAGTCAAGGGTGAAAGATCAATGAAGAAATTGAATTGAGAAGTGGAGAAAATAGGAATTTGAAATCTCAGAAAAGGGTGTTATGAATGGAGTTTGACAGAGTGATTTTGGCTCTTCAAGTTTGACCAAATGAATGAGGTATGATCCTCTATTTATATGGAAACAAGTGGGATGCTCAAGCGTGTGGAATGATGAAATTTGGAGGAATTCGTGTGAACCTGATACATGAGGAGTGTGTGACCTATTCAGCATCAAAACTCACTCAATCCTTGCGTTTCGAGGCTCTAATTCACTTTGGCAAGTTGGTTAAACATGTTTAGACCAAAAATGCGTGCTAATTTAATGTTTAGAAGCCACAACATGAATTTCAAATTCTGACTTGAAGTGAAACTTTAGTTTCAAGGTACCATTTTTGAATCAATGGCATTTACAGCTCAAGGAGTCTTAGGGGATGATTCTTGAAGCTTTAGAAATATTATATCACAAGCTTTACAATGTTAAAAGAATTGGAATTAATGGATGTTTGAGCTAAGATTTGTGATGAGTCAAAGTTGAGAAAAAGATGCTGACTTTTAGAAAAAATTCAAGTGTTCTCTTCAAAAATGACTTATAATGTTTTGAGATCAAACAAGACTTTACTCCAAAATTGAGATTTGATCATTGATTCTAGCTTGAAATGGACTTCCTAAAGAGAATTGTGAAACTTGAATCACTCAAAAACACCAAGTATTGAAAAAGTTATGGTCTTGCAAAATTGGTGAAAATTCATGAGATGACCTATAATCTTTTGCATCCTTAGGACATCTTCCATCCATTTTCAAGCTTTGCACATAAAAGAAGAGTTGAAGTTCACATATAGTATTATTGTGGGAAAATAATGGGCTCAAGGAGATAAAAATTGACCAATTTATGATCTTTTGAAGTCACATAAGGGAATTTGATGGCCTATCTAGAGAACTTGTAATCTTTCTTCATCACTAGGTATCTTCGACACAAAATTTTCTTGAAACTTTTGAAGTGATTTGTTGATAACCCTTTGAATAGAAGCATGTTTTTGTAATCACTAAAAAATACCAAAAGATGAGCAATATATAGCCTTTAGAAGTTCAAAACCCTAGCTCCTAGAGCAACAAAATGCCTTGGAAAACCTTTTCAGTTTTGACAAACCTTCTTGCACAAATACTTTTGTCATGTAAATAGAAGTTGTTGAGGATGATAATGAGGAACCATATCAACCATAACCATTTCAAAATATTTATAATTGAGGGACATGTGTACTTGTGATCAAGAATTCAAAAACTTGTCCAATTAGGTCAAACTTCTTCCATCAACCCTTATATCCTTGAACTATCTTTGACAAATTGAGGAATGATGGATCATAATAGACTTTGTCATGATATTAATTCAAAACATCTTTGTAATACGGTGGGAGAACTGACTTGGGTATTTTTTGTTTTATCGCAATTGATGCGGATAACAAGAGTCGCCATCGACTTTTCTTTTATCCAATAAAGGAAAGGGTGAAAAGAACAGGAAAGACCATTTGAGAATTTTCTTGAGTTCGGGGGGTAGGTTGTGAAAAGGGAAGGCGTTAGCACCCTTTTCATCCGTAGTTATCTACGGGCTCTTAGTTGCTAGCTCACTTTGAAAGGCTTTATAAATGTTTTTAGGTTATGTGTAAGTTTGAAAATATTTTGCAAACGCATTTGTTTCGGCAAACCTAGTTCCAATTAATTTACAAATTAATCAATGAAATAAAACCAAGTGATTAAATCAAATTAATTTTTATTTGTGAAAAATTAAATTATTTAATGAGAAAAACCTAAATCTAATTTTTCATGATTTTATGATTTTTATTTTGATAAAATAAATGATTAAACAAAAAACAATAAATTAAAAATAATAAAAAGAAAATGTTTGGGACAGTGTGTAAAAAGAAACTAGAGGTGAGAAAATAGCAAAATCTCAAGCCCAAAACAGTGAGCCCAGCGCCTGTGATGATTCAGTGTGAAAGGCTTGCTGGAGGTTCACCATGGGGAGGTGCTGGATGCGCATGATTTGACTTTGGATGAGATCAGATGGTTGGGAGTTGAGGTGCATCATGCGCGCCCCTTCCTTGTTTGCAATGGATCTGAAATGAGAAATAAAGAAAAATAAAAGGGTACCACTAGGGCTCAAACCCAGGTCCCTATAGTTCCAAGCCTTACGCGCGCGCTTTCTATCACTGGGGTGGCTATACATCCGGGGTTATAAACAAAAACAAACATATATATTTGAAACATATTCCTGAAGATGACTTCATCTTCTTCCTCGCGCCAGAAAATTCATCACCATTGTTCAAATTTGTAACTTTCTCATTTCTCAACCAAAATGGAAAATGTAAACATGAAAGTTGCTTGAAATTTAACCACGATTCCAAATATGTAACTAACTTAAACAATAGATTAAAGATGAATACGAATTTTGCTTGGTACCAAATCTGACCTAATTTTTTCAGAAAGTTCAAAACTAAAACTCACACTACTCAGGCAATATAAATGAACTCTAAGGACATGGTTAGTTTCAGGTCTATGATGTCTACATGTTATCTTCACAAATAGAAACCAAGTGATGCCTATATGAAGAGTTCAAAAGTCAGAAAACTCACCTTGAAAATGGAATTCGTGTTTTGAGTTTGAGCTTGCTTTAAGGTGCTGTAATGATATGGTTAGTTTCCTTGGACCTCTAGGAAGCTAATGCAATGCTTAGCTTGAGTTGAGAGTGGCTGAAATTTTCTAGAGAAGTCAAGTTGAAGGTGGTTGTTTTTGAGTTTGGACAATGGTGGTGGAGGTGTTACAGTTCCAAAACGGGGACAGGGATGAACTATATTTGATGTATGGAAGCTTTGAAAATGATTTTGAGGGAAAACACGCGACGGAAATGGAAGATACAAGTTCAAGGGCAAAACTGTGATAAAAATGGAGTTTTTGTGCAATTTCTGGTTGGAGGGAGTTTGAGGGAGTTTTCAGGCTTCTAATTTTTGTCCCCTAGGCTTGTGAATAGAGGTTCAATTTATAGGAAGGAGTTTGGAAGCTTGGAGAGATCCGAAGTACAAAAACCACATGTTGTAGATCTTTGGCTTGTTTTTTAATTAACCTAGACAAACATGGTTTCAATGCAAGGTAGGGTGGCTAGCAACTTTAAATATGTTTGCTCTGAGTTTGACAATTTTGACATAATCATCTTGGATCTTGGTGAAAATTTTCTAAGAAGTTAGGTCAAAAATCTACCTAAACTAGGTCAAATTTTCACTAAGTGTTTTTAGAAAAAGTGCATGACTTCATGAATTTATAACTAAAAATCCAAGAACTAATAAGACTTGATCAATAAAGTAAATTTATAGATCTCATCAAGATATACAACTTTAATGTTGAAAGTTTTCTTTATATCATCTTGCATCTTGGTGAAAAATTGGCATGAAGTAATGAAATTGTTATGTATAAAACACTTAGAAAAATTTCTAAGTCTTGAAAATTTTGACTTTTCACATTGACTTTTGACTTTCTGGATTATCAAGCTTCATATTTTTGAATGTCTTGATGAATTGTGATCTTCGAAATCAAATCTTGATCAAAAAGTCAAAGTTTGACTTTTTGTCCATCAGTTGACTTTTCATGAGTTGATCAAATTTCAACTATCAATCCATTGATATTGAGGAATGTTTTGAACTATGAAATTAGGTCAACATGTTGTATTTGAATCATTAATATTATGCTTTAAGCTATTAGATCGTGTATTTGGTCAAAAGTCATTGATCAGTCAATTACAGTCAAAACCCTAATTTTGACCATTTTGCCTCTTTGGTAAATTGAGTGATTTTATTGAGGGTTTGTGATAAATACTTGATCAAATGATGAATAGGACTTTATAATGTTTATGTTGGCAAAAAATCATGAAGTTTGACTGTATGTTGACTATAGTTGACTTTTTACCCAATATAATTGATTTTTAGTCATCCGGTCAATTGACAGAGCATATTTGTGATTCAAGACTTGAAACTTGACATGAGTATTATTGGAATTCTATAATGTTCCATGAAGGTCATTTTAATCATTAGAAGTCCAATTATCCTTGTAAAAATCAAAACCCTAATTTGAGGCATCAGTGTTTAGGAGATGATTTGACCTAGTCAACACTTGTGCAAACTTGAGCTTTTGGAGATCTTGTAAGAAATGTCTTGAGAAAGGAGAGGGAAAATTTTGGGGTACAACAGTTGCCCCTGTTCAATCTTCTTAAACTTGAAGAGTTAGATTGGTGGGTCCGCCATTCGTAACTTAAAGCTGGAAGGTGATTGAACACTAGAGTGCCCAGAAATTTGCACTCGCACGAAATAATGTTGTTCGTTGATTGTGTCGGGAATGGGCTTAAAGATGCCATTTGGAGAGTGATGGAATGTTTTTGGAGATGGGATTATAGATGCCATCCAAAGTGACTGTTGATTGGAAGAAATATCATAATAAATCTTTGATCAATTTATACTGAACCGAGTAGAGGTCTTAAGTAATCTTCAACTGGATAACAAATCAGTATAAATCTTAGGAGCGATTTAAATGAACCAGAGAAAGTGTCTACCGGAAAGGAATCAGGATAAATCATTGGTCGATTTAAACTGAACAAGCAGAGGTCTTGAATAATCTTGAACTGGATAACAAATCAGTATAAATCTTCGGAGTGATTTAACTGAACCAGAGAAAGTGTCTACCAGAATGGAATCAGGATAAATCATTTGTTGATTTAAACTGAACCAGCAGAGGTCTTGAATAATCTTTAACTGGATAACGAATCAGTATAAATCTTCAGAGCGATTTAAATGAACCAGAGAAAGTGTCTACCAGAACGGAATCAGGATAAATCATTGGTCGATTTAAACTGAACCAGTAGAGGTCTTGAATAATCTTTAACTGGATAACGAATCAGTATAAATCTTCGGAGAAATTTAACTAAACAGAGAAAGTGTCTACTGGAACGAAATCAGGATAAATCATTGGTGGATTTAAATTGAACCAGCTGAGGTCTTGAATAATCTTTAACTGGATAACGAATCAGTATAAATATTTGGAGCGATTTAACTGAACTAGAGAAAGTTTCTACTAGAACGGAATCAGGATAAATCATTGGTTGATTTAAACTTAACCAGTAGATAAAATGTTTGTTGTTGACGGTATTCATCTGGTGACTGTTCTTTCCTGAAAAGGTAAAGAATTAGTTGTAACGCAATGTCATGATGCATGCATTGTGTAATGATGTTTTTGAAATAAATGAGATTGTGTTATATGCATTTTGTATGCATATGTCATGATGTATGAATGTGAAATGTTATTTGAAGTGTATCTTTGTCTGGGAAAATAAATCCTTGACAACTGCTGGGGAGTTTTTGGGAAGCTAAATCCCGGACTACTGCTGGAGATGAAGAGTATGTATCTCTTCAACCCTGTTTATAATTTTTCCGCTGGGAATTCCTATTTGCTGTTTGAGGAAACTCTGCAGGGAGTGTTGATTTATGTTTCGGGAGTAGAGTTTTAGGAACCTTGGTTTTCCATTGCTCTACTGGGGAATTTAATTCTCGTATGCCCTGACTGGGTATAAAAGAGATGATAAGACTTCTGATCATCTGGGGAAGATGAAGTTAATTGGTATTTGGTCTGGTTTCAGGCTTCGCAATAACTTTTTGGTGATCGTATCAACTCTGCTGGGGATAAGGGGTGTTATCCGTTGAGAAGTAAACTCAAGCTGGGGATATTGTAGTATGTTGGGGAAATAAACCCTGTTGAGGAAGGTATCTTGAAGACCTTATTGGGGAAATGTATTCATCTGAGGAAGAATTTTTGTAGGGTTTCTTTCTCAGCTTTGGAAAACCAAACTCAGAAGAGAATTTCCATGAGATATATTGATTGGCACTCTGAATAGAGAATGTATGAATTCACTTTGTAGGAATAATTTTATTGAAGTAACTTTGTGGGGATATCCTAAATCCTTGATTAAATGCTTATTACTGTTCTTGTACGCACATTTGTTAATAGTTAATCATGTTCATATGCATATGTTCATTCAATTTTAGTCAGTGAACATTTTTGCACTCAAAACAGAAGAAAAAAACCAAAAAGTTTACACTTCAAAGTATATTTGTATTGATAATTTGCCTGAAAATAGGCGTTTTTGTACAGGGAGACAGAAATCCTAGTAAGAGGAAGTCGCCGAAAAATGAAAAAAATACAAAGTGAAAACAAAAATTGTATAGCCATGTGGAAGTGATCTCATTGGGTTCCAACTCCGCTATTTCCCCTATGTCTTCGAACATCATCCCTCCCTGTCGAAAGAAGTTGATTGAATTGATCTCGTACTGTTTGAAATTTTGATTTTGGTGATAAAGGTGACTGTAGTGATCCAACGGGACATAGTCGTATGCTTTTTATCCTTAACTTTTGCCTAGACCGCTTGTTGTACCCCAAAATTTTCCCTCTCATTTCTCAAGAAATATCTCATAAGATCTCCATTGATTCAAGACTACACAAGGTTTGATCAGCTCAAGGCACCTCCTCAAACACTAAAAACTCAAAATTAGGGTTTGAGTTTTCACAAGGAAAATTGAACTTCTAATGCCTCAAATGACTTTCATGGATCATTAGGAACCCTCAAGATTGCTCATGTCAAGTTTCAAGTCTTGGATCACAAAAATGCTTAGTCAGTTGATCAGATGACCTAAAATCAGCTGTATTGAATAAAAAGTCAATTATGGTCAACCTACAGTCAAACTTCAATATTTTGGATTCATCTCAACATTATGAACTCATATACGTCATTTGATCAAGTTGGATCACAATTCCTCAAAGAAATTTGATCAGAACACCAAAAGGGTAAAAATGGTCAAAATTAGGGTTTTGACTGAGAAGGCTCAGTTCTTGACTTTTGACCAAGAAATTGACTTATTGGTTTAAGAAATGATCTCAAGGATTCAAATGCACCATCTAGACCTAATTTCATAGTTCAAATCACCTCACAAGATCATTGGATTGGCAGATGAATTTCAGACAACTGATGAAAAGTCAACTGAAAAGTCAAACATTGACTTTTTAATCAAAATCAAGTTTCAAAAGTCATATTTCATCAAGACATGTCAAAATATGAAACTTGTTCATCAAGAAATTGAAAAGTCAAAATTATCTTTGAAAATTCAAAATTCTAAGACTTAGAAATTTTTCTAAGTGTTAGAAAGTTAACATTTTTTCATAACTTTGTGCCAAATTTCCACCATGATGCAAGATGATTCAAGGGAAACTTCCAACATAAAAGTTGTAGATCTCAATGAGATGTAAAACATTGTAGGGCAGAACTTTTTCTAGAAATTCTTGGATTTCAAGTTATGAATTTAAGAAGACATGCTCATGAAACTTAAACACTTAGTGAAATTTTGCCCTAGCTAGTCAGGATTTTGACCTAACTTCATGGCAACTTTCCACCTAGTTATAAATTGAATCCTCAAAATTTTCCAACATGAAGGTTGTAGGGGATGTTACAATATTTCCAAAATGTCCAAGAAATCATTGAGGTCATACTTGAGCTAAGAGAATCGAAGGTAAGAAGTTAGGGTTTCAAACTTGTTTTTCAAGTCATTTTCATGATGAACATTTGACCAAATCCATAGCCATGCTGCATAATCCCACTTTTCAGACCCTCTAACTTGTGTATCTATCCTAAATCAGAAGATTACACAAACTTTGTAGCTATTATCCATTAAATCCAAGCTTTGTCTAAGTTAACTTACCATTTTTGGAAGAAAGGCAAGACTTCCATTTTGGAAAAGTATGCTTTTGCAAATGTCAACCCTTCTTGAGCCTCTCAATGGATCCTTCTGTACACACAACATATACAAGTCAGAAGCAAGCTTGTTTAAATTTCAACCACTCTACAATAGCATGGTACAAGATTTGGGAAGATGTTTGTCATGTTTGCTTCAAAAACAAGTAAAGGTTTTACAACATGTAAATTCAAATTCTGAATTGTTGTAGCACACAAAACCTCTTGCCTATAAATACATACACTATTTGCAAGATAACACATGAATGCACAAGCCCTCAAACACCCCCAAAGTCATAATTGCATAACAAACCTCTATTGTTGCATATTCTGGCTAGAAATCCCAAAATCAAAATCTACTCGTGCGTTTCTTGGCCTTTTGGTTCCTAAAGCTTCTAAACATCATACATAAACAATCCCAACACATGTTATCCAACTGTAACTCCATCTTCACCAACCTCTATTTTCAAAAACAGGGCATTGCATCTTGACTTCTCTAGACCATTCCAACCATCCTTAGCACAAACTAATCATTGCATTAGCTTCCTGGGAACTTGAGGAAGCTAACCTGATCATCACAACTCCTTGAAAGCAGCTCAAACTCATTTCATAATTTCCAGTTTTTGAGGTATTTTTCTGAACTTCCATCTCTTCATTTAGGCATTGTTAGGCTTATATTTTCAAAGATAAAATGTAGATATCATTGCCCTGAAACTGCCCATGTCCATAGTTTTCATTTATATTGATTGAGTATGGAGAATTTTGAAGTTGAAGTTTCTGAAAAATATTAGGTTAGATTTGGTACCAATAGAAATTCTTGCTCATCTTTGAGAATTAGTTTAATTTATTTACATATTTAGAATCATGGTGAAATTTCTAACAAGTTTGGTGTTTGAAGTTTTGAAAATGATTGAGAAATGGCTGAGTTACAAATTTCAAATATTTGCTCTGTAAACTGGCGCGAGGAAGAAGATGAAGTTCAGGCCTAGAACTTGATTTGTGTTATGTATTTATGGTTTTGTTTAAGTTAACGGATGTATAGCCACCCCAGTGTTAAGGCAACGCGCGTTTATTGCAGAGGGCGTGGGTTCAAGCCCCAACGCTGCCACTTTTTCATTTTTCCAACATTTTCTTTCTTTTTGCAAGCAAACAAGCGCGTTGGGCTTAGTACACTGGGCCTTTGCATTTTTTCTTCTCCTAACCCCCTTTGTTTCCTTTTGACTGCGCAGGCCCAACTTTCTTTCTTTTTATTTTGTTTATTTTTCTGATTAACAAAAACCCTTAATGGGTCAGGCTTCAAACAAAAACTGTTTTTTCTAACAAACACCCTAAATTATTTTTTCACCTCCTGACTTTATTTTTCATATTTTATTTTATTTTCTTTAATATATTATTTTTCATTATATTATTATTATTTATTAAATCAAAAATTCCAAAAAAAATATTTTTATTTACTATTTGCATTCTATATATTTTATTCCTTTAGAAAACAAAAGACAAAAAAACATTTTTCTTATAAAAACTTAATTTATTTTTTCTTATTAAATTAATAATTAGATTTAGGTTTAGTTATTTTCTTTTTTTTTTAAATCAACTTAGAATTTAGGTTTCTTTTAATTAATTAATTTCCATACTATTTTGATTAAACTTAAAACCTTTTCTAAAAAACCCTAACAATGCTTTCTAATTTAATTTCTTTTCTTAATTAATTTAGGTTTACTTTTCTTAATTTAGTTAATTATTTTCTTTTAGTTAATTAGGTCAAAACCAAACCCTTTCCTCAAAAACCAAACAAAATTTATTTCTTTTCCATTTATATCCTTGTACATTATATTCCTTTCAATTCCTGTACATCATTTCAATATGGTTGTAATAGATAATTAGGTTTAATTTCTTGAAATCTCCATTTGTAAATTTGTATACCCCATCCCCAAATGATGTAATAGCGTAGTAAATTTACTTTCCGCAATTTATTGCTTTCATATAAATGCTAATAATTAGGGTTCGTATGGAAAGATAAAATCAATGCTTAGATAATCTTAATTCAAGATAAACCAAGCATGGAAAATACACATTATTCACACATGCACCCTTGAGGTTAACTCCACTTGTTTCCTAAAAAATGGTTATGTAATGCATGTGTGATGTCTTAGCAAAAACAATCAAAAATACAAGATCATAGTCCTTTAATGACGCTACAAATGTTGTCTTTCAAATGATCTTAGTCCCTCAAAGAGAAATGCTAAGATATCTCACAATATTGCTATCATGACTATACGATGACCCATGCACGTCCCTTTACATCCAAAGATAAGGCTTCTTACCAATCAATGGTGAGATAGCAATATCAAAGGAAAGGAAGAACTGAACAAAAGACTTTTGAGTAGGTAGAGACATTCTTAGTTGCTTGCTCACTTTCAAAACAAACACCAAACACTTTCAAAACAATTACCAAACACTTTCAAAACATGAAATATTTTCAAAAGTCCAACACTTTGTATACATTCTCGCCAAAACGAGAATCATTACAAAGTTTGCCTAAACGAATACGCCTTTTCAAAAATACTTTCAACAAAAAAAACCACCACAAAGCAAGTGATCTAGCAAGAAACTAAGAGCCCATAGATAACTATGGATGAAAAGGGTTCTAACACCTTCCCTTTTCATAATCTACCCCTCGAACTCAAGAAATAATCCCAAAGGTCTTTCCTATTCTTTTCCACATTTCCTTTTGGATAAAAGAAAATTCGATGGCAACTCCTGCTAACCGCAACAATTGCGATCAAATGAAAACATCCGAAGTCAGTTCTCCCACTATATCACACCGTCCTTTCGGGTTTTCAGTCCACCAGGATACCCATTTTTTCCCAAGTCGCCCTTTCAGGTTTTCGACTTGTCGGGTGTACAATCTTTTGTATATATCCCTAATTTTTGCCTGAACCCTTTTGGTTCGTCAGAATGCCATTATTTTTGCCTAGGCATGTCAACCTAGTGGGTCATTCTTTATGCATAGTATTTTTTGACTATGTTTGCGTTCATAGGATGCAGGAAATCTTTGTCGTCCATAGTGGTTAGCATCATATCTCTTCCAGAGAATACTTTCTTGACAATAAATGGACCTTTATAAGTGGGAGTCCATTTTCCCCTGGGATCACCTTGTGGTAAAATGATGTGCTTTATTACCAAGTCGCCAGCCTAGTATACTTGAGGTTTGATATTCTTGTTGAATGCCTTAATCATACGCTTTTGATACATTTGACCATGACAGACAGCAGTCAGTCTCTTGTCATCAATCAAATTCAACTGATTCAATCTTGTCTGAACCCATTCATCTTCGCCTAAGCCTGCTTATTTCATAATCCTCAGAGAAGGGATTTGAACTTTGACAGGCAGAACAGCTTCCATGTCATAGACTAAAGAGAAAGGGGTTGCCCTTGTTGATGTTTGAGCTAAGGTACGGTAGCCATGAAGAGAAAATGGCAGCATCTCATGCCAGTCTTTATAGGTTACCACCATCTTTTGCATAATCTTCTTTATGTTTTGGTGGCGGCTTCTACTGCGCCATTCATCTTAGGTATCTATGAAGAGGAATTGTGGTGCTTGATTTTGAACTACGCGCAGAGTTCAGTAATCATGGCATTGTTGAGGTTGGTTCCATTGTCGGTGATGATCCTTTCAGGATGTCGTACCGGCAGATGAGGTTATGCTTGATGAAATGGGCTACAACGTTCTTAGTTACTGAGGTAAATGAAGCAATTTCGACCCATTTGGTGAAGTAATTAATGGCGACGAGGATGAAAGGATGTCCATTATAGGAAGTTGGTTTGATCTCTCCAATCATGTCAATGCCCCATATTGCAAGTGGCCACGGATCAGTCATGACATTCAAAGGGATTGGAGGTACATGAACCTTGTCGGCATAGATTTGACACTTATGGCAAGTCATCGAGTGGTGGTGGAAATCAGTTTCCATAGTCGACCAATAGTAACCAGCCCTTAGAATCTTCTTGGCCATAGTGTGCCCACTAGAGTGAGTTCCAAAGACACCTTCATGCATGTCTTCCATGATTTTCTCTACCTCCTTCTTGTCCATATAACAGAGCAGAGTAGAATCATGGTTGCACTTGTACATAATCCCATTGCTTAGGAAGAATTTGGCTAAAAACCTTCACAGGAATTTCTTGTCATTGATCGAGGCTCCCTCGGGATACTCTTGTGCTTCAAGTTACCTTCTCACTTCATGATACCATGGCTTCTCTTAATCAGTGTCGATCTCATAATAGTACGCAGGTTCGTCGAATATTTCGATAGTAATTCTGGGAGCCTCATTGTCCCAATTGACCTTGAACATAGACAACATAGTTGCTAAGGCATTTGCCAACTGGTTTTTTTTCCTTTGAAACTATTCAAAGGTAACCTCTTCGAAGTAAGGGATCAAGGTTAGCACATGCTCTTTGTATGGGATGAAATTTGGATGTTTGGTATCCCACTCTCCTTTAACTTGACTGATTACTAGGGGTGAATCTCCGTATACGCTTAAGAATTTGATTCTTAGGTCAATGGCAGCCTTTAAACCCAAAATGCACGCTTCATACTCGGCCATGTTGTTTGCACAGACAAAGCAAAGTCTGACAGTGAAAGGTGTATGGCAACCTTCGGGAGAAATGATCACAGCACCAATTCTATAACCCAATGCATTGGAAGCTCCATCAAAAACCATAGTCCATCGGGATTGTTGCACCCCAAAATTTTCCCTCCCATTTTATTCAAGGCATGCTCATTGAGGTCCCCAATTGCTCAAGGGTGACCAAGAATTGACCAGACAAATTCTCCTCCTAAGAAATGGATATCCATCTAGGGTTTCATTTCTCACAAAGAATTTTGGTTTGCAAAAAACTTCAAATGATTTTCATGGCACCCTATACGCCTCAGCATAATGGCACAGCTGAAAGAAAGAAAAGAAGTGTAAGTTGGAAGCTGAAAATATGCCTAAAAGCCTTTGGGTCGAAGCAGCTTCGGCAGCAGTATGCAGTCTAATTTGATGCCCAACGAAGTTATGATCGAAGAAAGAATAGTTCGAAAAAAGTGTGAGCAGGATTTTATGAAGTCTTCGATTGATGAAGAGCTAGTAAAGAGCTTCACTATGTTAAACCATGATCGAAGGGTTCGTTTTCGAACTATTGAAATATAGACTATTCGAAGCATTACAAGTGTGATACGGTGGGAGAAATGACTTGGAGTTTTACATTTGTGTTCGCAAATGTTGCGGTTTAGCAAGAGTCGCCACCGACTTTTCTTTTATCCAAAAGGAAAGGTGAAAAAGCACAGGAAAGACCTTTAGAGATGTTTTCTTGAGTTCGGGGGGTAGATTATGAAAAGGGAGGGTGTTAGCACCCTTTTCATCCATGGTTTTCCATGGGCTCTTAGTCACTTGCTAGATCACTTGCTTTTGTTTGAATGTGCTTGTGGTGTGGTTTTTGAAAGTATTTCGAAAATGTAACTTTGTAATGATTCTTGTTTCTATAAGAACGCATACAAAGTGTTTGTTTCGAAAATAGTTCAAAGAGGTGTTTATGAGATATGTTTTTGAAAGTGATTTTTAAAAAGGTGTTTTCTTTGTAAAGGTTCTCGTTTCTATAAGAATGCGTACAAAGTGTTGTCTTTTGAAAAATGTTTCCAAAATGAGAGTGTTGGTGTAGGAAATGTTTTTGTTGTGAGCAAGCGAGCAACTAGGAGAAAATCTACCTACTCAAAAGGTCTTAAATGTTCTTTTCCTCCTCCTTTATATGTTTCTATATTACCATTGATTTTGTAAGAAGCCCCATCGTTGGATGTGAAGGGATGAGTGTGGGGCGTTTATATAGTCATAGAAGGCAACCTATGGGACGTTTTAGCAATGTCATTTTAGGGACTAGATCGTCTACCGAAGACAACATCGAGGGTCATCGAGGGACTACGATCTTTTATCGAGGGTATTTTGCTAAAACTCCCATGTTCGAGGAACATGACTATTTTTGGATAGGCAACAAAGTGATATTACCCTAAGGGTGCATGTATGCAAGTGTGTTTGATTGCATGCCTTTTAGTCTTGATTAGGGTGATCTATTTGTCAATTTCAGGTCTTGCCATACACACCCTAATTACTAGCATTTATATTCGAAAGCGATAAATTTGCATAAATTTAAAGTCCTACGCTATTACAATATTTAGGGGATGGGGGTACATATGTACGAATGGGGATTGCAAGTAAAATTAAATCCTAAGTTATTATTACAACCATATTGAAATGTACAATATAAGAAAAAAATGGACTTGTTTAGAGAATGTTTTTTTTGTCTTAATAAAGAAAAGGGATTAATAAAAGAAAATATTTTTGTCTTTTTATGTTAATATTAAAAATGATGAAAAGGAAAATAAATGAAAGATAGAAACAACATCTTGCTGCAAAAAAAACAACAAGGATCAGAAGTTCTAAAGCCAGGCGCGTGATGACTCAGAAAGGAACGTCAGTGGAATCATAAGTTATAGATTGGTACACTCGGAGGTCCTGCAAGACACGTTAGAGGGAAAACACAAAAGTTTTGGGTGGTATTCAGACAGTGGGCCACAAGTCAGAAGTTCTGTATTACACTAAAACAGTGAGTAAACTTCAGAAATTTAGTATATTGTCAGCATGTGAAAATCAGAAACTCTGAGTGTTTGAAATCAATGAATGGAAACATCAGAAGTTAAGTGTATTTGACATGTAATGAGAACCTAGAAGTTCTGTGCTGTGTTAGAACAGTGAGTGAATCATCAGAAGTTCTGAATTATGCTGAGCCAGTGAGTGAACATTAGTAGTTCAGTGTGTTATCAGCATGTAAGAATTAGAAGTTCAGTGTGTGTTAACAGTGAGAAAAATCATAGAAGTTATGTATGTTAAAATAGTGAGGAGAACTCAGAAGTTCTATGTTGTGCTAAAACTGTGAGTGAACATCAGAAGTTCTATGTCGTATTTCAACTCTTAATCAGCACATCAGCAATTTATTCAGTTCTTTTTAAATAGCAAATCAGAAGGATAACAGCACAATAGTTTATAGAAGTTCTAAATCTAAATCTGAGTCTATCCCTAATCAAGAAACTCTGATCCACAGTTTTTCTACTTATGCAATGATATGGACAACATTAATACTATGATATTTACATGTTAATGATGTTCAGAATGAAAAAACAAGCAAAGTCAGAAAGACTTACCTTGAACCTGGAGCGTTCTTGGAGTTTTGAGTTGCTGCCTTTGGATGTTCTGGAATCAGCAAGAGTAATGGAAGAGAAAATGCCAAGTTCTTTGATTCAAAGGGAAGAACAAAGGTTTGGTTTTCTGTTTGGGAAATCTGGATTTTTATGAAGGGTTTCACAGGTTTCTTTTTCTCTTTTGATAGTTCTCTCCAAACGCCATCCCCTTGAACGTGTGATGGAGCAAAGTACTTATAGATGGGTTTGTTGTGGTTTTGGGGGGAAAACAAATAGGATTCAAACCTTTTTGATATACTGTTCCATTGCTTTTTAATCACAGTTTCTATATTCTAATTTGATGCCAATATGGGGTTTGAGAAAGCGCGGGCGTGGGCTGGGTCAGCAGCTGACTACAAGACTGTGATGTAGCGGGGCAGTAGGTTACTTAAACGAGGTTTTGGGATTTCGGTGATGTTTTGATTGCAGAAGATCAGAAATGTAACCTCCATGCGCTGAAGAGTCACGTTCTGATTGAAGATTATGTTCTGAACCACGTTTGCAATTTCTGACTACGCTTGCGTAGAGGCTGAAGAGCCATGTTCTGATTGAAGGCTATGTTCTGAACCAAATTGGCAACTTCTGACTGCACTTGCATGGAGGCTGGCTCGGAAGTTCTGAAGCATCAGATACTCTTAACACTTAGGAATTTTTCTAAATGTTTAGAAGATTTGGTTTTTCTAAGTAATTTCTGACTTCTGATTTTGATGAACCAGTTTCATGTCTTGATGAAATATAATTGTTGAAACTTGATTTTTGATTTAAAAGTCAAAGTTTTGACTTTCCAGTGTGCTTTTGACCATTTTGCCCTTGTGAATGATTTTCTTGAAAAGTTGTAATTCAAGACTTGGAACTTGATAGAAACAAACCTGAGAGTCCAAGATGATCCTTTGAGAAATGGGAGGGAAAATTTTGGGGTACAACAGTTGCCCCTGTTCAATCTTCTTAAGCCTGAGGATGTAGATTGGCTGATCTGCCCTTCGTGATCTGAAGGCGGAAGATGATTGAACACTAGAGTGACCAGAAATTTGCACTCGCATGCAGTAATACTGATTGGTGATGTTGGGAATGGGCTTACAGATGCCATTTGGAAGGCGACGGGAAATCACAGGAGATGGGCTTAAAGATGCCATCCGGAAAAGATTGGTTGCATAAGAGATTCCTGGATGAGAGTTCTTGTACCTGCTGTCGAGGGGGGACCTTTGTCGGGGAACGTCGACTTATGCATTGGGAAGTAAAGTCTAGGAGCTTCGGTTGTCCATTACTCTACTGAGGAGTTATCTCCTGACTGAGGAGGTGAAAGTAGAATGTATACCTGGTCAGGGTCCAGGCTGTACAGCAACTCGCTGGGGAAATATGAAATCGACCGTATCTGGTCGGGTCCAGGCCTTGCAGTGTTGTAAACTGCTGCTTGGAGATGAGGGAGAAGGAACCTGGATAGTAGGGTTACTTCGAAATGAAAGCCTTGATAGTAGGGCTTGTGGGAAGGAACCTGGATAGTAGGGTTACTTCGAAATGAAAGCCTGGATAGTAGGGCTTGTGGGAAGGAACCTGGATAGTAGGGTTACTTCGAAATGAAAGCCTGGATAGTAGGGCTTGTGGGAAGGAATCTGGATAGTAGGGTTACTTCGAAATGAAAGCCTGGATAGTAGGGCTTGTAGGAAGGAACCTGGATAGTAGGGTTACTTCGAAATGAAAGCCTAGATAGTAGGGCTTGTGGGAAGGAACCTGGATAGTAGGGTTACTTTGAAATGAAAGCATGGATAGTAGGGCTTGTAGGAAGGAACCTGGATAGTAGGGTTACTTCGAAATGAAAGCCTGGATAGTAGGGTTTGTGGGAAGGAACCTGGATAGTGGGGTTACCTCGAAATGAAAGCCTGGATAGTAGGGCTTGTGGGAAGGAACTTGGATAGTAAGGTTACTTCGAAATGAAAGCCTGGATAGTATGGCTTATGGGAAGGAACCTGGATAGTAGGGTTACTTCAAAATAAAAGCCTGGATAGTAGGACTTGTGGGAAGGAACCTGGATAGTAGGGTTACTTCGAAATGAAAGCATGGATAGTAGGGATTGTGGGAAGGAACCTGGATAGTAGGGTTACTTCTAAATGAAAGCCTGGATAGTAGGGCTTGTGGGAAGGAACCTGGATAGTAGGTTTACTTCGAAATGAAAGCTTGGATAGTAGGGCTTGTGGGAAGGAACCTGGATAGTAGGGTTACTTTGAAACGAAAGCCTGGATAGTAGGGCTTGTGGGAAGGAACCTCGATAGTATGGTTACTTCGGAATGAAAGCCTGGATAATAGGGCTTGTGGGAAGGAACCTGGATAGTAAAGTCACTTTGTTTTATCTTGTAGATTAGTTGACCCGTTTGGTTTCGGGAACTGATTTTCTCTTGGTTTCCTGCAGATATGACATGTATAACTGCTGGAATTGTTGGTGATAACTCTCTTTCCTGAAAAGATAACAGGGTTAGTTATATGTGATGCATGAAACGCGTTGTGAGATGACGTCCTCGAGATTATGCTGTATGTGATATGTATGTGCATGTCATGATGTATGAGCATGGGATGTTGGTCGTGACATATCCGAGTCCGGGAAAATAAATCCCTAACTGCTGCTGGAGAAAATAGAATTCCTGACTGTTGTAGAGAAATATGGCTCTTCTACTTCTGATGGGGATGATGAATGGAAGTAACTGTACTTTTGTTAGGGGGAATTCTGTTTGAGAATAACTCTGCAGGGAACAATTTAGAAAGTGAATTTCCAAAGTAATGAGCTCTGTCGGGGATTGAGCTCCTTTATCCAGAGAAATAAGCTCTGCTCGGGAGAAAACTATATGAATCGCTTGCGATTACAAAATTTGGCTGGGGAACATAGATGTCGGTTCTCTGAAGGAACTTGGCTAGGGAAAGTAACTCTTATTTGGGGAAGCCGATGTCAAAGCTTTTGTTGCCCCTACTATGTGGGGAGGCATAGACGTCACGGGGTCGCATTCTGAGGAAATGACAATGACTTTGCATCAGGACTTTTCTTCCCCTGTACCTACTAGAGAAATTGCCTACGGAGGCTTTGTAGATTGAGTGTTATCCCAACTCATGAGGTGCTTGGTAACTGCCGATCAGAATGATAAGTCTTCTACTGATAGGCAAGTGACAAGATGACGGGACATAGTCGTACGCTTTGATCCCTAACTTTTTCCTGGACCGCCATTTCGGGTTTTCAGTCCACCGGGATACCCCTTTTTTTGCCCAAGCCGCCTTTTCAGGTTTTCAACTTGTCGGGCGTAAAGATTTTTTTTGTTTTTATCCCTAATTTTTGCCCGAACTTTTTTTGGTTCGCCGGGATGCCCTTATTTTTGCCTAGGCCATTCGACCTAACGGGTCTTTTTCATGCATGTTCTTTTCCGACTATGTCCACGTTCTCAGGATGTAGGGCGTTGTCACCGTCCATAGTGTTGTGTTATAGTACTGTCAAGATGTTTTCTTGATGGCACATGATTCATTGCTGGAATGTGTGCATAATTCCCCAAGTGATTCAGATGGAGATTTGCCCCTGGTTATTTGTCACTTTTGGAGAGACTTCCCCAACTGTGTTAGACATCATGTCATGCCCCTTGCTTATGGAAGACCTGTTGTTGGAAGTGTCTTTCCTGCTAAGGTGATTTTGTCCATTGAGAGGATGTTTGTTCATTGAATATCCATTGTGCGGATTTCTCTGTTGTCAAACAACTAGTCATATGCAAACAATGTCATTTAAAGAATGCAAAGCCTATGTCTGTCTTGAAGTTTGAAAATTCATTTTTTTAGTAGAACAAACAAATTTTGTAAAAGTGTGATATCAACTCGGGATTTATAGCGAACCCTACAGGAGTCAGGATACCTTTTGTAACAATATGCTTTCGAACTAACCCATGCTTCAGCTAGGACTTTTAAGGATTATAATGTGGCATGGTTCACGGTTCAAGAAACAAAGGATAAAGGCTCAAAATTCATTTGTACCCACCCGCTCTTCGTGATATTCTTCAGTCCTATGCTCAGTTAATTGCATGTTTAGAATCCCAGTTGAGTTCTGGAATATTATCCTTGATGTTCCGGTGATGGTTCGGATACTGACAGTTTATTTTGAATAGTGTAGCGGTAGAAATGTTCAAAACTAAGCCATTGGATTGACTAGACTTTGTACAAATCAAAATAAAAATCGCCACCGCGCTTTATTGTTTCCAAAGGAATGGGAAAAGAGCGAATAACCCAAAAAAAGGGGGAAAGATTCAAGGTAAGGGGGTTGGTTATGCAAAGGGAAGGTATTAGCACCCTAAACATCTACAGTACTCCGCAGGAACCTCTTTGAAAAAATTTTATAT
Source organism: Vicia faba (assembly GCA_948472305.1). NCBI lineage: Eukaryota > Viridiplantae > Streptophyta > Magnoliopsida > Fabales > Fabaceae > Vicia > Vicia faba. The sequence goes on from OX451741.1 coordinate 1,115,337,056, forward strand.
TTTGGCTATAAAAATGTGTTGTATATAAAATGGATGGTGGAGGTGAGAAAATAAATAGTTTTTATGATTTTTGCATCCTCCGCGGTTGCGAACCTTTAGTGCCTACGTACCACCTTTCGTGCAATAGGGGATCAGGGTACACGTAGTTCCTCTTTTAAAAATTTGAAACACAAGTGTGTTGGTTAATTTTATGAGATAAGACATCATCGTCATTGTCCGTGTGGAAAACATACTTACTACCCCAATCATGAGAAAGGAGAATTTGCATCATCTCAAAGTGGAGGATATGGCTTGGATTTTTAAAATCAACAATGCCTCACTCAACACCCAAGTGGAAAATATCTCTCTTTACTACATATTGTAGAAGTATAGTTGTTTGCATCACTACAAGGATTGACAAGAGTCTAATCTTTTAAGAAAAGTTTTAAAATAAAAATCCAAAGTGGCAAAAATGATTTGAAATGAGATTGATTGACTTTTAGTCTTCTCACAAAAATGTCAAGGTATTATTAAATTGATTGAAATTTATTTATGAAAATATTTTGAAAATGCATGGACCTAAGTCCAAGTTTATTATGAAAGTGTTTCAAGTTTAGAAATAAGAAGAGTTTTTAAAAGGAGGGAGAAGATTTTTGAAATTAAAGAAGATGGGAGGAGATGAAGAGACTATCCTAAAGCATAAGGTAAAAGCTAGGGATAAGAACCATCTAACCAATAAGAAGCCAATACTTGACATTATGAGTCAATATATAATTCTCATTCTTCGAATTGAAACCAAGCAAGCAAAGATACTAGACCTCTTGAGAGAACCAAACTTCAAGTGTATTAAGTCTTCGCAAAAATTGGGCAGAGTAACGGCTGTATACGGGTGAATTCCATATTACAAACAAAGTATGTAATCACAATAACCTGCACACAAAACAAACAAACAACCCAATGTCTTGAGGTAAACCTCAAGAACTTCAGACAAAATAATCAAGTAAGATCACAAGGTCTCCAAGATAGGCCAAGGTTTCTAATCCTAAGTCCAAGAAGTCCAATACTCCATAATGCCAAGGATAGTAACCAAATAGTCCAAGTATCTTTAAAGATTTTTATGGTTCATGTTGATTATTAGGTGTCTTTAAAAGGAAAAGAAAAGCTCAAGTGAGCAAAATAAAATGACATAAAAGTAAATGCTCAAGTGAGCAAAAAAAATGGCATAAGAATAAATGCTCAAGTGAGCAAAAATAAAAAATGGCATGAAATGTAAATGCTTAAATTAAATGGTACATAAAGCATAAAAAATAAAAGCATAAAGTAAAGTCAATTATTAGAAATTAGTGGTTAGTTGGATGACCATCTTGAAACTTGCATTTGGAACTCATTAGAGGATTGGTAGAACCAAAGCCTCCACACAACAAGTTGCATTTGCTTTTTGTCAAGTGTATCATCCATTTTGGAATCCTCAAAAGTAACATTTAATGATCAACGATGTTTAAGTGATCCGCGTTGACCAAAGGTGTTGTAGATCCATTAGAGGATTGGTAGAACCAAAGCCTCCACACAATGAATCTCAAGGTTATTGGATCAAAGAGATCAAATTAACATACTTGGGCTTGCAATCATATGTTTGAGCCACAAATGATCATTTATTCGAATCGGGACAAAATTTAGCACTATGTTAAGCAATCGTAAGTGGACTTATGTAGAAGTTGCACCTATTTTGAGGCCGGTCAATAGCAATCTATGTACTTCATGTTTGGATAAATGATATAGATATCACCATCCCTTAACATGTAGCACAATTAAAAAAATAAAGGGATAAGATGAAGAGGGAGGGGAATGATAAGCTAATTTGGATCACCATCTTAAAATTCTTTCATCTTTAAATTCAACCACTCCTCTAGATGGATTAAAGCACTAAACATATCATTAATCCAAAGCACCAAAAATGAATTAAATAATTCACTCTTAGGTAGATTTGAATTGATGAACATTTATCCAACTTCATCTACATCACAAAGTCCATTGAGTTTAAAGACAAATTGGACATTTAAAATTGCAATCCAAATTATCCATCGAAGAGAGTGAGCAGAAAAAATATTTGAGTCAAAACAGCCCCAAAATAAGGCAGAAAAAGCATTTTCGACACTGTTACAATCAATTGTGCTTCGACAACTACCAATTGCATCAGTGCAGTTTTTTTTTTAAATCAACTTTCTGTGACAAACAATTGCAATGTTACAACAATTGATTGCAACCTGTTAAAATCAGTCGAAAACAGCATCTCAAGGATCAAATTCTTGTTCCAACTTTTCATCAAACACCTTATGATCATGGATCCAATTGAGTGTGAAAATTCCATCAAATTATGAGAAAATAGCACCAATGGAATCATAAAACAGTGCTCAATGAATCAAAACCAGAAATCCACAAGAGATCACATTGTGAAAGACGATGATCCAACTTACCAAAGGTAGAATTAGAGAATTATCAAACAACTTCCAGAATTTGCTTCAATTCAACCATAAGAATCAATTACCAAAGCTTGGATGTAGAGAATTGATGATGAAAAAGTGTTTGGATGAAGGTTTAGCTCAAAGATTAGTAAGCTTCAATGCAAAGCTTACTATCTTTTTGAAAATGGAGCTTTTAGTGATTTTGGTAGATGGAGAGAATTGAGAGATTTTTTAGCAAAGTGATTTTGGCTATCAAAAGCTTTGAGTGATTTTGGTAGATGGAGAGAATTGAGAGATTTTTTAGCAAAGTGATTTTGGTTATCAAAAGCTTTGAGTGAATTTGGTAGATGGAGAGAATTGAGAGATTTTTTAGCAAAGTGATTTTGGCTATCAAAAGCTTTGAGTGAATTTGGTAGATGGAGAGAATTGAGATATTTTTTAGCAAGGTGGATTTGGCTATCCAAAGCTTTAAGTGAATTTGGTAGATGGAGAGAATTGAGATATTTTTTAGCAAGGTGGATTTGGCTATCCAAAGCTTGAAATTTGAATGAAATGAGGTCTCTATTTATAGAGTTTTAGGATTGGGATTAGTGGTAATTTGGTAATTGATTCTTGGAGCCAAAAATTGAATTAATGATATAATTTTCAAATTATGCAGAAAAATTGGAGCCAAAAAGATGACAGATTTGAAATTACTGGCTCTTTTCAAAAAAACACGTGTGTTTTGCTGCTATGAGTCGACACAAGAGTCGTATGCATCGACACATTCTAGTTGTATAAAACAGTATGAGTCGACGCAAGCTTCTATGGATCGACACAAGCTGTTATTTCAATACAATACAGAATCAATCAACTTGCATGAGTTGATACATAACATGTATGTGTCGATACATACTAATTTTACAAAGCAGGATGAGTCGATACAAGCCTCTATGGGTCGATGCAAGTTGCTACTTCGACACAAGCTTCTATGGGTCGATGCAAGCTGCCTTCGACACAATACAGAATTAATCAACTTGCATGAGTCGAAACAAACTTCTATGGATTAATACAAGCTGCCTTTTGACACAATACATAATTAATCAATTTGCATGAGTTCGACACAAGCCTCTATGGATCAATACAAGCTGCCTTTCGACACAATAAAGAATTAATCAATTTGCATGAGTTCGACACAAGCCTCTATGGATCAATACAAGCTGCCTTTCGACTCAATACAGAATCAGTCAACTTTGTATGAGTCGAAACAAGCTTCTATGGGTCGATGCAAGCTGCCTTCGACACAATACAGAATCAACCAACTTGCATGAGTCTAAACATAACATGTATGTGTCGAAACATACTAAATTTTTTTGATTTTTTTTAAGGCTGAAAACACAATTTTTTTCAAAGATTGTGCACAATACACTTTGTGCCATTGATTGCGCTATGGGAGCAATCGATTGTTCAGGTCAACAAAAAAATGAAAAAAGTTTAATTATTTTTATTTTTCTTTGCAAAAAAGAGATTTTAGGGAAATAATACTGGAAAACCTTATTTTTTGGATGCTTCGACTTGGTACCTACAAAACACAAATATGCAAAGGCAAAGACAAACATTTTTTTGTATTTTGGTTAGAGGTTAATTATCAACGCATATAAAAAATACACAACTAAGGTGCTTGGAGATTCCTCAAGAGTAAACTTAAAGATAGGAGATAGAAAAAAGAGGAAGAACCGACCCTAATGTGATTTTGTTATGATCAAGTTGACATGATATGATAGGGGAATCTTAGGGGCAAAAATTGGGGTACAACAAATAGGCAGAAATCTTTTTTGTCGAGGATATGTATGACCTCTTTCTTTTTTATTTTACCATCCCTGTCTTTTGCCTGAACTGTTTCTTTTTTATTACAGTCAGCGGGATGTCCCAATTTTTTTCTTAGGTCTCCTTCATAGGTTTTGACTTAGCGGGCTTTTATTTGGAGAGATAATGAATGCCTGTCTTGACAATCATGCAGAACCATCATCGTCTTTTGATTTGGAAGGACGTCCTTGATGCCATTCATTGTGTACGAAGCGGAAGATTGCAAATGAATGCACGTCTGAATTGACTGAGAAAACTACCCTGCCCCAGGTTGTGATTAAGGGTTTTAATTTGTGTGAAAGAAAAACTCCTACTTCTTTGGCTCAAAAGGGTTGACTAGGGATTATCTTCCTTATAACTCCACTATTTGGGATTTGAAACAACACTTGTACATCGTCAGCAAGGTCTGTTCAAAAGCATACTGTAGAGATTATGGTATCGTTTTCGTCATCCTCCCTCTAAAGGCTTAGAGCTTTTGATGGAGAGTTGAATATCACAAAAAGGGAAGCAGTTTAAATATAGTGAATATGAATGAATTGATTCAAAACAGACATATGAAATGCATTGATAAAGTAACAGAGTTTGACATGAATATATGTTCGAACAATCAAAAGAAAATTACAAATTGAAAATTCTAATGAACAAAAGCCTCTTTGCCTGAATTTGTCACTTCAGATGGTGTGTCTTTGAGGGAAGGTAGAAGAACTCAGCCTGACCATCTTGTGTAAACTCCAACACCCCTTCATCAATTAAGTTTTGAACTTCATATTTCAACCTCCAACAGTAGTCAGTATCATGCCCCGGGTTGTTGGAGTGGTATGCACACCTTGCATCAGGATTGTAGGTAGGGGACGAAGTCTTGGGATTCGGATGAGGTACTATCAACGTAATCAAAATCATCCTTAACAGGTGTTGAAAAGCTTGAGATAGCGACATGTTGAGTTTGGTAAACTGCCTTTTGGGTATATCCATCTTACTCTGATTAACTCGTTGTTTTTGGTGAGGTTGTTATTGGACCCGTGAGGTAGTAGCAATTTGGAAATGTCCACTCTTCACCAAACCAAACTCTTGCCTTCTTGGAGGTTGATCAATGACTTAGTCCCCAACCTCGGCTGCTTGCTTCATACGGTTGTATCTATCTTGATGAAGTTTGTTGATAATGGTTCTCAGCTCTTCTTGTCCCTGGGCTAGGCCTTGGATAAGAGCCATCTGCCCTAGCATCTGGGTTCTCATTGCTTCAACCTCAGCTTGCAGTTGTTCCAACTGTTCGTCCTTATTGTCTTCAGGATTTTTCTTGGCCAGGTTCCCAGTGAGGAGTGCTTTCAACTCTTCCTTCCCCTTGTATAGGCTTAGGAGCATTTCCATGAACTGAGCCTCTTGAATTTGTAGATCTTTGTTGTCTTGTTTGAGAGCCATTGCTGAAATAAACAGCAAGAACATGAGAGACCTACTTTGAAACCTGTTTATGCAATGATATGTATGATATATGTATGCAATGTTTTCAAGGATCTCGCGGGGTAAACAAGAAAATGTCAGAAGTTGAGATTTGCAGCTTTGATTGAAAAACTTTGTATCGTCGAATGTCCTTCTACGAGAGTCAAGCTCACCATATCAAGTGGGTAATAGCCCCTGACTCAAGTTATCGTGTTTTGATCTTTTTACGGCATTGGCTAGAGGAAAATAAATCCCCCTTCCCCTTGCTAGACGTTTGGTTCATCATAACCTGCACCACAGGCCCTTGAGATCCTTGAAATGGTTAAGGAAATGCTATGGTATGATGTTATGATGTGTATGCTACGCGTTTAAGCAAAGGTGCAAAGTGATGTAAGCAAGTAAACCCTGCAAGAAATCCAAGTTATTGGATAATGACTGTAAATAAAACCTGCAAGGAAATCATGTCGTCAGATAATAAAACCCTGCAAGTAGTTCAAGTTGAAAGCACACAAGTCACACAAACAACCTCAGGTTTAGGCTTGCATGGGTTTTAAGGTAGTGCCCTCTTGAAGTTGGATTGGTTCAACTTGTCCTAGTGATAGTGATCGGGTTCTAAAGGATCTCAAAATCACCGACCTTTCTCTTAGGCATTGTCTCAGCACAATCAATCTTTTCTTGCGGCCGAGATATCCTAAAAGTCCATCCTCAATGAGTGTAGTATCGAGTATCAACCAATTTTCAGCTATACACCGAAACCGGTCATCTCACTATGTTCTAATGGCCAAGTTTGTTCAATTAGGGTTCTAAAGTCAATTAGTGCTTCATGACGCCACTCAGCGGCCCCGTATTCTTCTCGATTCACCATGAGGGATACCGGTACCCACAAATATGTCACACTAACATAGCCATTGTTTCAACCATATCAGTCTACACCGTACAATTTCCACAATCTATTGCTATTTACCTAAAAAGGTGTCCCAGATCCGAGTGGAGAATCAAAGCAAGCCCAAACAGGGAACCATAATGTAAAGCATACAAATCAAACAATGAAAGCAAGTAAATGTGATCTAACCCTAAGGTAACCCCACTTTAAGAATAGTCCCCAGCAGAGTCGCCAATTCTGTGATACGGTGGGAGAACTGACTTGGAGTTTTGCGTTTGTGTTAGCAAATGTTGCGGTTTAGCAAGAGTCGTCACCGAATTTTCTTTTATCCAAAAGGAAAGGTGAAAAAGCACAGGAAAGACCTTTAGAGATGTTTTCTTGAGTTCGGGGGGTAGATTATGAAAAGGGAAGGTATTAGCACCCTTGTCATCCATGGTTTTCCATGGGCTCTTAGTTACTTTCTAGATCACTTGCTTTTGTTTGAATGTGCTTGTGGTGTGGTTTTTGAAAGTATTTTGAAAATGTAACTTTGTAATGATTCTCGTTTCTATAAGAACGCATACAAAGTGTTTGTTTCGAAAATAGTTCAAAGAGGTGTTTGTGAGATATGTTTTTGAAAGTGATTTTTAAAAAGGTGTTTTCTTTGTAAAGGTTCTCGTTTCTGTAAGAATGCTTACAAAGTGTTGTCTTTTGAAAAATGTTTCCAAAATGAGAGTGTTGGTGTATGAAATTTTTTTGTTGTGAGCAAGCCAGCAACTAGGAGAAAATCTACCTACTCAAAAGGTCTTAAATGTTCTTTTCCTCCTCCTTTAGATGTTGCTATCTTACCATTGATTTGGTAAGAAGCCCCATTGTTGGATGTGAAGGGATGAGCGTGGGACGTTTATATAGTCATAGAAGGCAACCTATGGGACGTTTTAGGGACTAGGTCGTCTACCGAAGGCAACATCGAGGGTCATCGAGGGACTACGATCTTTTATCGAGGGTCTTTTGCTAAAACGCCCATGTTCGAGGAACATGACTATTTTTTGATAAGCAACAAAGTGAGATTACCCTAAGGGTGTATGTGTGCAAGTGTGTTTGATTGCATGCACTTTAATATTGATTAGGGTGACCTATTTGTCGATTTCATATCTTGCCATACACGCCCTAATTACTAACAATATATGAAAGCAATAAAAGTGCGGAAAGTAAATATCCTACGCTATTACAATCATTAGGGGGATGGGGGTACATATTTATGAATGGGGGTTTCAAGTAAAATTAAATCCTAAGTTACTATTACAACCATATTGAAATGTAAAACATAAGAAAGAAAAAGAATTTGTTTAGAAAATAGTTTTTTTGTCTTAATGAATTAAAAATGGAATAAATTAAAAGGAAAATATTTTTATATCTTTTTATGTTAATATTAAAAATGATGAAAAGGGAAATAAATGAATGGCAGAAACAGCGTGTTACTGCATGCAAGGAAACAAGGGTCAGAAGTTCTGAAGCCAGGCGCGTGATGATTCAGAAAGGAACGTTAGTGGAATCAGAAGTCCTGAGTTGCTAAATTCCGAGGTCCTGCAAGGAATGTCAGAGGGAAAACACAGAGATTATGGGTGGTATTCAAACAGTGATTCACAAGTCAGAAGTTATGTATTACACTAAAACAGTGAGTAAACTTCAGAAATTCAGTGTATTGTCAGCATATGAAAATCATAAACTATGAGTGTTTGAAAACAACAAATGGAAACATCATAAGTTCAGTGTATTTGACATATAAGGAGACCTCAGAAGTTCTGTGCTGTGTTAGAACAGTGAGTGAATCATCCGAAGTTTTGTATTGTGCTGAGCCAGTGAGTAAACATTAGCAATTCAGTGCGTTATCAGCATGTAAGCATCAGAAGTTCAGTGTGTGTTAACAGTGAGAAAAATCATAGAAGTTCTGTATGTTAAAACAGTGAGGAGAACTCAAAAGTTCTATGTTGTGCTAAAACTGTGAGTGAACATCAGAAGTTCTATGTCGTATTTCAACTCTTAATCAGCACATCAGCAATTTATTCAGTTCTTTTTAAACAGAAAATCAGAAGGATAACGGCACAATAGTTTATAGAAGTTCTAAATCTAAATCTGAGTCTAGCCCTAATCAAGAAACTTTGATCCACAGTTTTTCTACTTATGCAATGATATGGACAACATTAATACTATGATATTTACATGTTAATGATGTTCAGAATGAAAAAACAAGCAAAGTCAGAAAGACTTACCTTGAACCTGGAGCGTTCTTGGAGTTTTGAGTTGCTGCCTTTGGATGTTCTGGAATCAGCAAGAGTAATGGAAGAAAAAATGCCAAGTTCTTTGATTCAAAGGGAAGAATAAAGGTTTGGTTTTCTGTTTGGGAAATCTGGATTTTTATGAAGGGTTTCACAAGTTTCTTTTTCTCTTTTGATAGTTCTCTCCAAACGCTAGCCCCTTGAACGTGTGATGGAGCAAAGTACTTATAGATGAGTTTGTTGTGGTTTTATGGGGGGAAACAAATGGGATTCAAACCTTTTTGGTGTACATTTCCATTGCTTTTTAATCACAGTTTTCGTATGCTAATTTGATGCCAATATGGGGTTTGAGAAAGCGCAGGCGTGGACTGGGTCAGCAGCTGACTACAGGACTGTGATGTAGCAGGGCAGCAGGTTACTTAAATGAGGTTTTGGGATTTCGGTGATGTTCTGATTGCAGAAGATCAGAAATGTAACTGCCATGCGCTGAAGAGTCACGTTCTGATGGAAGATTATGTTTTGAACCACGTTTGCAATTTCTGACTGCGCTTGCGAAGAGGCTGAAGAGCCATGTTCTGATTGAAGGCTATGTTCTGAACCAAATTTGCAACTTCTGACTGCACTTGTGTGATACGGTGGGAGAACTGACTTGAGTTTTTGCGTTTTGTATTCGCACTTGTTCGGTTTAGCAAGAGTCGCCACCGACTTTTTATTTTATCCTAAGGAAAGGTTAAAAAGCACAGGAAAAACCTTTTGAGATATTTCGTGGGTTCGGGGGGTAGATTATGAAAAGGGAAGGTATTAGCACCCTTTTCATCCATGGTTATCCATGGGCTCTTAGTTACTTTGTTTTAGATCACTTGCCTTTGATTTTCAATTGCTTGAAATTGCGGTGTGTGTGTGTGTGTTTTGAAAATATTTTGAAATAGATGCCTTGTCTAGGCAACCATTGTAATGACTCGTGTTTGAGTATATACAAAGGTGTGTATCTTTTTGAAAAGATGTTTCAAATGTTTTTGGAAGTTTGTTTTTGAAAGTGTTTGTGGAGTGTGGTTTTGAAAAGTAGGCAAGTGTATTTTGCAATTTTGATCAAGTAACTAAGAGTTGTCTACCCCTAAATTTACTCAAAGGTTTTTCTCATGTTTTAACCCTTTTAACAATTTTGTTCCACCATTGTATTTGGTAGACAATCTTGCGTTAGGATGTTAATGGGACAGGCGCGGGTCATCGTATGGACCATGAATGTAATGGTGCCAAGTGTCTTTGGCAATTTTCTTGAAGGGACTTGATCATTTTCATAGGCAACTTTCGAAAGCGTCATCGAGGGACTATGATCATTTGATTTGTTTTGCCAAAGAAACTCAACGTGCAAGCATGGCCCATTATTGAAGGCAACAAGCGGGATTACCCTAGGGGTGCAATTGTGATTGTGTATTGATTTCATGTATTTGTTTTTGTATTAGGTTATCTAGCGTTTGATTTTATGTACATACAAACCCTAGGTCTAACCATGGTATATTTGAAAGCGATAAATTGCGGGAATTTAAAGCCTACGCTATTACAAATAAGTATCCAGGAGTGGGGGTACAAATGTTTACAAATGGGGATGAGACCTTAATAGGAGAGTAGTGTCCAAATATATTTACAACCAAATCGAATCAATCGCAAATGTAATAATGTGTCAATGTATAGGAATAAAGCAATGTAAACGTATCAATGTATTTGTGTAAGTGTATGATTATTTACAAGGTGAAAAATGTTTAACTTAATGAAAAATTAAGTATTGTTTGTTTATTTTGTATTCTTGTATTTTTGTTAAGATGTACAAACAAGAAAAATTAATAAAAGAAAAGAAAATGTTTTAAGTTCTATTTATATATCTACATATTAATGTTTTTTTAATTAGTATTTTATATACAAAAGTTAAAAAAAGAAATGTTTTTAATAAAAATTAATGTTTTATATGCTTATATATAAGCAAATGTTTAGTCAAAAAAAGAAATAAAAGAAAATCTATATTTTTTTATGTATTTATTAATATGCGTTTTTAATTATTAACAAAAAGGTAATTTAAGAAAAGTTTATATATAAAAAGAGTTTAGTGTATTGTTTTATTTGCAAATACAAACTATATTAGTTTAAGTTATAGAAGGAAAAATAAAATGATAAAACAAAAAAGAATGTTAGTTCGAAATAAATAAAAAGGGATCAAAAATGGGCCTCTAGAATTTATGCTGGCCCAAACAAACAATTGAAAGAAAATAAGAGGAAATGGGGGGGGGGGGTGCACGCTTGGAATCAATGGGCTTTAGGCATTTTTGATGGATCCGGCCCACACAGTTTTTTTCACAAGTTTGTAAGGGTTTATTCAGTTTCGTTTCATAAAGAATTTTAGGGTTACAGAGGCGCGGCGTCGTTCGTCCTTGTTCCTCTTCATCTTCTCAAGCCACGCTTATCTGAGCAAAACCTCCGTCTAAAGCCAACCAGCGCCATCGTTACTTCCTCTTGCCTCCATGGATTATTCAGTGATGTGGTACAAAGGTAATGATTTCGTTCTTTTAATGCGTTGGGGTTCTCATTAGTTCTCTTTGCATGTTTTTATTCATTTCTGATTCTTGATTATTCGCGTTTTTGTTTAAGGTGCATGAATGGAGAGAAAAGAAGAGATACTACCTTTTGGAGACGGAGGCTTTTGGAGATGGAGGAAGAGGCGGATTTGGAGGCGTTTTGGGCGGCTGAAGGCAGAGGCTTGATGCGCTGTGAACTAGCTTGCTTTGCCGGAAAACCTGGTATCTTTATTTGCCCTTTTGTTAGGTTTGATGATGATTTCTTGAAAACCTAGCTTACCTGTCTTTTCCTCTTCTCTCTTGCTTCTGGTTACTGGCTTTGTATGATGTCCTTGCTTGCTCTTTTGCTTATGTATGCTTCTTGAACCCTATGATGAGCCCAGCTCTGAGGGTGTGGTTGGTTTGCTTTGAATCTATGTTGCCTTAAATGCTTGTGTACTGAGTTTCCTTGAATGCTCCTTCTGTATGCTATGGCTTTTTAGGCTTTTGTTGGATTTTGAGGTTTTTGAATCAGGTTTAAGGTTTGACAGTTTGTTTGTGCTTCTGATTTGAGCCTGGATAAGTTTAGGCTTGAGGCATCCTGTGCTGAAAAATAGGTTTCAGGCTTGAAGCTTTGAGGCTTGGCTTGCTGTTTGTTTATGCTGGTTTCAGGCTTTTTTGTTACAGGGTCTTGCTTTGAGGATTTTGATGCAGGCTTCAGTTTGCAGTGAGCTTGGTTAAGGCTTTTGGTTGTATAGGTTTGTGATTTTGGGCTTGGACAGGTTAAGCTTGTTTTTGCCTTGATGCAGTTTAGCAGGTGAAGGCTTTTGTGAGTTTGGGAGCTTTACTGGTTTAGGCTTGACAGTTTAGGCAGGTTTGATGTTTTGAATGTTTGCAGGCTTAGAGGTTTGGTATGCTTTGAGAGCTTGTGTTTCTGATTTATTTTGGGAGCACAGGTTGAGAGGCAGTCTTGGATGCTTTTCTTCAGTTTGTGTTATTTTCTTGTTATGTAATCTGCCCTCCCCTACTGTTTTATTACAATTTTGTTTTTATATTCCTCAAGCCTAAAGCCTGTAAGCCTCTTTTTCTTTTTCTCTTCTCTCTCTCTCTCTCTACATTTAAAAAAGCATTTTTATTGCTTTAGAAATGTACTTTTCTGAAAAAGCATACTGGCTGGAAAATGATGAAATTGGATGTTGCTTGTATGTTAGCCTTTCCTTTGCATACTTTCCATATCTCTGCATATTGTGGACAGCATTTTGTACTTGTTTGATAGCTTGATATCTTTCCATATCTCTTGGACAACTTTGGACAGTTTTTAGTTCAGTTTGAAGTTGTGACTTTGTAGTTCAGTTTGGACTTTGTTGACAATATATGAACTATGCAGCTTTAGCACTTTTCAATTGATTTGCCTTTTTTGGTTGAAAAATTGGATTTATGCAGTATGTTTGACAAACTTTGAATTTGTGCAATATTGTAACTTTTGTGCATTTTTGCAAGACATTTTTCCATCCCTCTTTGTGAACCGAGAGTAATCTCGTGATTTGCAGAGAGGGCAAACTGATTCCGGCCAGTCGCTTTTAATGATGAGTCCATTTTTTTCTGTCTGCTCTTAATTATTTTATCTGCTTTTGACTTCTTTTCTTTTCTTTTTGCAGGTAAAGATAATTGAGTAAAGGAGCATCAGTAGAAGAATGAAGATTTAGGAATTTTTTAGGATGTAATTTTATTTTCCTTTCAATCACTTGTAACATTATTATTGTAAATACTTTGTAAATAATTACTGTATTTAAATAACAATTGTACAAATAATTAAAGATAAATAAAAAGTCTTTTTAATCAGTTAATTCCTTTTCTTCTTTTCAATTGTTTATTTTATTATTTATAATTCTTAAATTATAATAACTGGAAATAAATCCCAACCATTTTAACTCAGAATAATAAATAATCAATAAACGTCCGGAATTCTAAATAATCAGAGCATTGCACAGCTAGACAACACACGTCCACATGTCCCTTTTTTATTTGATTAAATCCAACACTGCAAACTCAAATCAAATGCCTCACTCCATATCTCAAAATAACTTGAAAAGAACTGTAGAATTAATTCTTTCTGAGAAATATGCGCACAAACCCTAGTTCTTGATTAAATGCCAAAGAAGAGTTCGCCTGATCAAAACTTGAGCCAAAATCAACCAAACCCTAATAATCCGCTTGAACTGTTCCAGAGTCCATGAAAACCCTAATTTGGATAGACTGATAAGAAAAAGTCTGTTTGACTGATTCTTATGCCAATCTGAAAAGTCAGGAAAAGCCCAAGGCTGTGATTTCTTGTGGAAAAATACGAGGGCAAATTTTGGGGTACAACAGTTGCCCCTGTTCAATCTTCTTGAACCTGAAGAGTTAGATTGGCAAGTTTGCCTTTCGCGACTCGAAGGTAAAAGGAGATTGGACACTAGAGTGCCCAAAAATTTGCACTCGGTGATGTGATGGTAGAGGGAATGGGCTTACAGATGCCATTTGGTGATGGGCTTAAAGATGCCATCTAGGGATGTGACAGAACCTTGTCGGGAATGGGCTTATAGATGCCATTTGGAAGTATAATGGATAGTTGTGGAGATGGGCTTAAAGATGCCATCTGGGGTGTCGATCGCGTACGAGATTCTTTAGCGAGAACTTGCGTACCTGAGAAAGAAAGATAATTTCCTGGCCTGTTACAGGGGTTGATCTTCAAACTCTTCATGCAGATATGCCCTGGCTAGATACAGGTATCGAGTCTACAATCAATTTCTCACAGATATGCCCTGGCTAGATACAGGTATCGAATCTGAATTTTGTCGTCTACAGATATGCCCTGGCTGGATACAGGTGTCAAATTTGGAAATTATCGTCTACAGATATACCCTGGATAGATACAGGTATCGAATCTCTAAACTCTTTATGCAGATATTCCCTGGCTGGATACAGGTATCGAATCTACAATCAATCACTCACAGATATGCCCTGGCTAGATACAGGAATCGAATCTGGAATTGGTCGTCTACAGATATGCCCTGGCTGGATACAGGTATCGAATCTCTAAACTCTTTATGCAGATATGCCCTGGTTGGATACAGGTATCGAATCTACAATCAATCATTCACAGATATGCCCTGGATAGATACAGGAATCGAATCTGGAATTGGTCGTCTACAGATATGCCCTGGCTGGATACAGGTATCGAATCTCTAAACTCTTTATGCAGATATGCCCTGGCTGGATACAGGTATCGAATCTACAATCAATCACTCACAGATATGCCCTGGCTAGCTACAGGAATCGAATCTGGAATTGGTCGTCTACAGATATGCCCTGGCTGGATACAGGTATCGAATCTGGAAATTGTCGTCTACATATATGCCCTGGCTGGATACAGGTGTCGAATCTGGAAATTATCGTCTACAGATATGCCCTGGCTGGGTACAGGTATCGAATCTCTAAACTCTTTATGCATATATGCCCTGGCTGGAACAGGTATCGAATCTACAATCAATCACTCACAGATATGCCCTGGCTAGATACAGGAATCGAATCTGGAATTGGTCGTCTATAGATATGCCCTGGCTGGATACATGAATCGAATCTCTAAACTCTTCATGCAGATATGCCCTGGCTAGATACAGGTGTCGAATCCACAATCAAATACTCACAGATATGCCCTGGCTAGATACAGGTATCAAATCTGGAACTGCGATAGTTGATAGTAATCATCTTTGGATTGACCTTTTCCTGAAAAGGCAAAACATTAGTTGTATGCAATGTCATGATGTATGAGATGCATGATGTCATGATGTTCTCAAAAATAAATGAGATCGTGTGATATGACGCGTATATGTATGTAAGCAGGATGTATAAAATGTGAAATGTTTATGAATGTATTTTCGTCTAGGAAAATAAATCCTTGACGAGTGTCGGGAACATATTAAATCCTGGGCTGATGTTTTGAAGAGTAGAGTTCTTCGTTTCCCCTAGGGATGATGGTTGCAAGAATAAACCGGTAGGAGAAGATGCCTCCGTTAGGGAATAAACTTGTTGGAGAGATTACTCTGAGGGGAATTACTCTGGGGGAAGAGATACTTCACTGAGGTTTTGATGAGAGCTCTGCTGGGGATTCCGCTGATAAGTTATGTTGGGGAATTTGATGAACTCTGCTGGGGATAAAAGCATCTTGACTGCTGTAGGGGAAGGAAAGAATCTTTTGATTGTTGAAAGTGAGAAATCTTGGGACCGCTGTTGGGGAATCCGGATCTTGGGTTGTATGCCAATCTACTGGGGATTCTTGTCATGAGGGGATCTTCACTGGAGAATATTCGAATATTCTGTGAGGACCTGAGAATGAGAGTCTTCATTCTGCTTGGGGATTGATAGCTGGAAGTTTTAGCTCCGCTGGGGATATTGAAACTTGACTATGAGGGGAATTAGATTCTGTAAGGCTCTCTGGTTGGGGATTACAAAAATCTTTTGAGTTTGAGAAGGAACCGGTGTAGGGTTTCCTGATGATGAGTCCGTGTAAAAACTGCATCTGGGTTTGAAGAGGAAACGGTGTAGGGTTTCTTGATGATGAGTCCGTGTAAAACTGCATCTTGGATTTGAGACCGTGTCTGGAGCGTATCTGAAATTGTATCTTCCAACAGGTGATGAAGGAATCGTTGAACACTTTTGACATTCGAATGCCCCAAGTGGTGATGAAGGAGACTTTTTATGTAGATAATTTCCTGGCTTGTTACAGGTGTTGATCCATAATCAGTCGTCCACAGATATTTTCCTAGCTTGTTACAGGTATTAATCCGGAACTTAAGAAAGGTTGGTCAAGGAGATACCGTCCTGGCTTGTTTCAGGTGTTGATCTCTGACCTGAGAAAGAAAGATAGTTTTCCTGGCTTGTTACAGGTATTGATCTTCAATCTCTTCATGTAGATAATTTCCTGGCTTGTTACAGGTGTTAATCCATAATCAGTCGTCCACAGATGTTTTCCTGGCTTGTTACAGGTGTTGATCTGGAACTTAAGAAATGTTACAGAATGGCAACCGTGTCTGGAGCATATCTGGACCGTATCTTCCAACAGGTGATGAAGGAATCGTTGAACACTTTTGACATTCGAATGCCCCAAGTGGTGATGAAGGAGACTTGCCCCAAGTTCACTGAACTTTTGAGAGATTTGTTGAAATCTTGACTGGACTGCCCCAGGTTCACTGAACTTTGAAAGATCTGTTAAAACCTTGACTGGACTGCCCCAGGTTAACTGAACTTTGAAAGATCTGTTGAAACCTTAACTGGACTGCCCCAGGTTAACTGAACTTTGAAAGATCTGTTGAAACCTTGATTGGACTGCCCCAGGTTAATTGGATGGTGACATGTCATGCCCCTTATTGATAGGAGACTTTTGTAATGGAGGTGTCATCCTTTTTGAAGTGATTTTGTTCACTGAGAGAGTTTTCGTTCCTCCGAACATTCGCTGTATGAATTTCTTCGTTGTCAAACAAATAGCCAAATGCGAACAGTGATATTCAAGCAATGCAAAGTTTATGTTTGTCTCGAAGTTTTGAAAAATGCATTTTTTAGCAGAAAACATTTTATAAGACAAATCAACACAAGATTTTAGAGCAAAGCCTTACAGGAGTCAGGATACCTTTTGTAACAGTATGCTTTCGAACTAACCCATGCTTCAATTAGGACTTTTGAAGGGTTGTAACGTGGCTTGGTTCATGGCTTAAGAAACAAAGGATAAAGGCTCAAAGTATATTTGTACCCACCCGCTCTTCGTGATGTTCTTCAACCCTAAGCTCAGTTAATTGTGCGTCGCACTCTATTTGAGTTTGGAATGACTTTTGAGTGATGGTTCACCAGTTGAGTTTTGGAGACAGCCATCATCTCCTTTTTATTTTGCAACATTTTTCATGTTGTTGAGGATTTGTAAAGACCTCTTTATTTTGATTTTGATTTGTTATCCCTAATTTTTGCCTGACTGTCTCTGTTTTCGAGATCACAGTCAGCGGGATGCCCCAGCTTTCTTAAGCCTCCTTTACAGGTTTTGGCTCAGTGGGCTTTTCTTTTTTTGAGAGATTGACTGCCTATGTGATAGAGAACCACCCTTGTCTTTTGATTCCAGAGGAATTTTTTTTTTTTTTGATGTCGTTCATTGTATTACGAACTGAGAGTTTGCAACTTCAATGCGCACTTTTTCTTTGAATTAACTGAGAGACTACCCTGCCCCAGGTTTATATCAAACGTTTGATTGTTTAGAACAGAAAACTCCTGCTTCTTTGGCTCGAAGGGGTTGACTAGGGATTATCTTCCTTATAACTCCAGTGTTTGGGAATTGAAAGAAATGCCTGTACATCATCAGCAAGGTCTGTTCAAAAGCATAATGTATGAGATTATGGTATTGTTTCGTCATCCTCCCTCTAAAGGCAGGCAGCTTTTTATCAAGAGTTAAATATCATAAAGAAAACATAAGAGTAGTGAAAATGAATGGATGAATTCAAGACAAACATATGCGATGCATTAATGAAACAGAGTTTAACATCAATAGATAATTGTTTGAATAACAAAAGAAATTACAACTTTGAAAATTCAAATGAAGCAAAAGTCTTTCAGTTTGAGCTTTGTCACTTCAACTGGAGAAACCCTTAACGGAATATTTTCATCTCGCCGTCTGGCATGAACCTTAGTACTCCAATGTCAATCAGATCTTGAATCTTGTTCTTCAAGGCCCAACAGTCGTCGGTGTCATGTCCCGGGCTGTAGGAGTGGTATACACAAAATGCATCGGGATGATAGTTAGGAGCGGAGGTATTGGGCTTCCGAATAGGATACCTCAAAGCAGTCAGATTGACCTCCAACAAATGTTCCAGTATTAGAGATGACGGTATGTCAGTCTCCGTGAACTGTCTTCCCGACATATTTTGATTATGCTGATTACCCCGTTGACGCTGGCGAGGTTGTTGTTGGGCTTGTGACCCTGAAGCAAGCAAAGGAGCCTTCCCCTTGTCTTCTTGTCTGGAGGGGGGTTGAGTGATGACTTGCTCTTCAACCTCAGATGTTTGCCCCAGTTGGTTGTTTCGAAGTAGTTGGTTGACGAGAACTCTGAGTTCCTCTTATCTTTGAGACAAGTCCTGGATGAGAGCCATCTGGCCCACTAGTTGTCCCATCACTTGGATCCTCAATGTTGCCAAATCAAACTGCAGTGCTTCCAACTGATCACTCCTGGCATTGTTTGAATTCTCCTGGACCAAGCCCTTTGTGAGGAGAGCTTTCATTTCTTCTTGCCCCAGAGACAGGTTCAGGAACATTTCCTGCAGCAGAGCTGTCTGGTCCTGGATATCCTTGACAGTCCTTTCTAGAGCCATCTCTTACTGAAATAAACAGTAGGAGAGTAAGGAAACCTGAAAAAGGAAAAATTGTCAAGATGCAATGCATGATATGTGGATGCATGCTTTCAAGGATCTCTTGGGGTAAACACAAGAGAATGTTTGAACTTTGATCTTTGATTGGAGATCTTTTCCCCGGTGGATGTCTTTCCACGAGAATCAAGCTCACCATGTCGAGTGGGTCATAGCCCCTGATTCAAGTTGTTGCACTTGATCTTTGATTGGAGAACTTTGCATCGGTGGACGTCTTTCCACGAGAATCATGCTCACCATGTCAAGTGGGTCATAGCCCCTGATTCAAGTTGTTGCACTTGACCTTAGATGGCATTTATTTAGAGGAGAAAACCTCTTGCCCTTTGGTAGACGTCTGGTTCAAC
This sequence comes from Vicia faba, assembly GCA_948472305.1. NCBI lineage: Eukaryota > Viridiplantae > Streptophyta > Magnoliopsida > Fabales > Fabaceae > Vicia > Vicia faba. Next base: position 1,115,356,249 of record OX451741.1, read on the forward strand.
GTAACCCTGCATCAAAAGAACCCTCGAGATCCTTGAAATGGTTATTGAAAAATGCTATGGTATGATGTCATGATGTTATGTACATGCATGCAAGAGTAAGTGAGTGAGTGTATATACAGACAATCATATTCACACAAAGCAAACAAGTCCTTAGGTTTGGGCTTGCATGGGGTTTGTAGGTAAGTACCCTCTTGAAGTTAGTTGGCTCATCCTGTCCTAAAATAGAAACCGGGTTCTAAGGAGCTCAATATCATTGGATTGTTTTCTGTGTTCATTGTTTTGGTTTAGCCACTTAACTGGCGACCAAAATATTCCAAGAAAACAACCCTCAATGAGTGTAGTATCGAGTATCTACCAACTTCGGACAGAACCAAAGTCGGTCATCTCACTACCCCTAAAAAGGCTAAGATGGTCAATTAAGGTTCTAAGAGTTCGTTAGTGCTTCACGACATCACTCACCGGCCCCGTACTCTCCTTGATTGAACTCAAGGGTTACCGGTACTCACAAATATGTCACACTAACATAGCTTACTGCTTCAACCGTGTCGGTATACCCCGCACAGTTCCCTCACAGTTTTTTTGCTATTTACCTAAAAAGGTGCCCCAAAATCCGGGTGTAGGATTAACAACAAACCCAAACAAGGACCCAAAAAGTAAAGCAACCAAGGCAATCAAGGAAAGAATGTAAAGGTGATCTAAACCCTAAGGTAACCCCACTTTTAAGTAATTCCCCAGCAGAGTCGCCAGTTCTGGGATACGATGGGAGAACTGACTTGAGTTTTTGCGTTTTGTATTCGCACTTTTTCGGTTTAGCAAGAGTCGCCACCGACTTTTTATTTTATCCTAAGGAAAGGTTAAAAAGCACAGGAAAAACCTTTTGAGATATTTCGTGGGTTCGGGGGGTAGATTATGAAAAGGGAATGTATTAGCACCCTTTTCATCCATGGTTATCGATGGGCTCTTAGTTACTTTGTTTTAGATCACTTGCCTTTGATTTTCAATTGCTTGAAATTGCGGTGTGTGTGTGTGTTTTGAAAATGTTTTGAAATAGATGCCTTGTCTAGGCAACCATTGTAATGACTCGTGTTTGAGTATATACAAAGGTGTGTATCTTTTCGAAAAGATGTTTCAAATGTTTTTGGAAGTTTGTTTTTGAAAGTGTTTGTGGAGTGTGGTTTTGAAAAGTAGGCAAGTGTATTTTGCAAGTTTGATCAAGTAACTAAGAGTTGTCTACCCCTAAATTTACTCAAAGGTTTTTCTCATGTTTTAACCCTTTTAACAATTTTGTTCCACCATTGTATTTGGTAGACAATCTTGCGTTAGGATGTTAACGGGACAGGCGCGGGTCATCGTATGGACCATGAATGCAATGGTGCCAAGTGTCTTTGGCAATTTTCTTGAAGGGACTTGATCATTTTGATAGGAAACTTTCGAAAGCGTCATCGAGGGACTATGATCATTTGATTTGTTTTGCCAAAGAAACTCAACGTGCAAGCATGGCCCATTATTGAAGGCAACAAGTGGGATTACCCTAGGGGTGCAAGTGTGATTGTGTATTGATTTCATGTATTTGTTTTTGTATTAGGTTATCTAGCGTTTGATTTTATGTACATACAAACCCTAGGTCTAACCATGGTATATTTGAAAGCGATAAATTGCGGGAATTTAAAGTCTACGCTATTACAAATAAGTATCCGGGAGTGGGGGTACAAATGTTTACAAATGGGGATGAGACCTTAATAGGAGAGTAGTGTCCAAATATATTTACAACCAAATCGAATCAATCGCAAATGTAATAATGTGTCAATGTATAGGAATAAAGCAATGTAAACGTATCAATGTATTTGTGTAAGTGTATGATTATTTACAAGGTGAAAAATGTTTAACTTAATGAAAAATTAAGTATTGTTTGTTTATTTTGTATTCTTGTATTTTTTTTAAGATGTACAAACAAGAAAATTTAATAAAAGAAAAGAAAATGTTTTAAGTTCTATTTATGTATCTACATATTAATGTTTTTTTAATTAGTATTTTATATACAAAAGTTAAAAAAAGAAATGTTTTTAAGAAAAATTAATGTTTTATATGCTTATATATAAGCAAATGTTTAGTCAAAAAAAGAAATAAAAGAAAATCTATATTTTTTTTATGTATTTATTAATATGCGTTTTTAATTATTAACAAAAAGGTAATTTAAGAAAAGTTTATATATAAAAAGAGTTTAGTGTATTGTTTTATTTGCAAATACAAACTATATTAGTTTAAGTTATAGAAGGAAAAATAAAATGATAAAACAAAAAAGAATGTTAGTTCGAAATAAATAAAAAGGGATAAAAAATGGGCCTCTAGAATTTATGCTGGCCCAAACAAACAATTGAAAGAAAATAAGAGGAAATGGGGGGGGGGGGTGCACGCTTGGAATCAATGGGCTTTAGGCATTTTTGATGGATCCGGCCCACACAGTTTTTTTCACAAGTTTGTAAGGGTTTATTCAGTTTCGTTTCATAAAGAATTTTAGGGTTACAGAGGCGCGGCGCCGTTCGTCCTTGTTCCTCTTCATCTTCTCAAGCCACGCTTATCTGAGCAAAACCTCCATCTAAAGCCAACCAGCGCCATCGTTACTTCCTCTTCCCTCCATGGATTATTCAGTGATGTGGTACAAAGGTAATGATTTCGTTCTTTTAATGCGTTAGGGTTCTCATTAGTTCTCTTTTCATGTTTTTATTCATTTCTGATTCTTGATTATTCGCGTTTTTGTTTGAGGTGTATGAATGGAGAGAAAAGAAGAGATACTACCTTTTGGAGACAGAGGCTTTTGGAGATGGAGGAGGAGGCGGATTTGGAGGCGTTTTGGGCGGCTGAAGGCGGAGGCTTGATGTAATGTGAACTACCTTGCTTTGCCGGAAAACCTGGTATCTTTATTTGCCCTTTTGTTAGGTTTGATGATGATTTCTTGAAAACCTAGCTTACATGTCTTTTCCTCTTCTCTCTTGCTTCTGGTTACTGGCTTTGTATGATGTCCTTGCTTACTCTTTTGCTTATGTATGCTTCTTGAACCCTATGATGAGCCCAGCTCTGAGGGTGTGGTTGGTTTTCTTTGAATCTATGTTGCCTTAAATGCTTGTGTACTGAGTTGCCTTGAATGCTCCTTCTGTATGCTATGGCTTTTTAGGCTTTTGTTGGATTTTGAGGTTTTTGAATCAGGTTTAAGGTTTGACAGTTTGTTTGTGCTTCTGATTTGAGCCTGGATAAGTTTAGGCTTGAGGCATCCTGTGCTGAAAAATAGGTTTCAGGCTTGAAGCTTTGAGGCTTGGCTTGCTGTTTGTTTATGTTGGTTTCAGGCTTTTTTGTTACAGGGTCTTGCTTTGAGGCTTTTGATGCAGGCTTCAGTTTGCAGTGAGCTTGGTTAAGGCTTTTGGTTGTATAGGTTTGTGATTTTAGGCTTGGACAGGTTAAGCTTGTTTTGGCCTTGATGCAGTTTAGCAGGTGAAGGATTTTGTGAGTTTGGGAGCTTTACTGGTTTAGGCTTGACAGTTCAGGAAGGTTTGATGTTTTGAATGTTTGCAGGCTTAGAGGTTTGGTATGCTTTGAGAGCTTGTGTTTCTGATTTCTTTTGGGAGCACAGGTTGAGAGGCAGTCTTGGATGCTTTTCTTCAGTTTGTGTTATTTTCTTGTTATGTAATATGCCCTCCCCTACTGTTCTATTGCAGTTTTGTTTTTATATTCCTCAAGCCTAAAGCCTGTAAGCCTCTTTTTCTTTTTCTCTTCTCTCTCTCTCTCTCTACATTTAAAAAAGCATTTTTATTGCTTAAGAAAAGTACTTTTTTCTGAAAAAGCATATTGGCTGGAAAATGATGAAATTGGATGTTGCTTGTATGTTAGCCTTTCCTCTGCATACTTTCCATATCTCTACATATTGTGGACAGCATTTTGTACTTGTTTGATAGCTTGATATCTTTCCATATCTCTTAGACAACTTTGGACAATTTTTAGTTCAGTTTGAAGTTGTGACTTTGTAGTTCAGTTTGGACTTTGTTGACAATTTATGAACTATGCAGCTTTAGCACTTTTCAATTGATTTGCCTTTTTTGGTTGAAAAATTGGATTTATGCAGTATGTTTGACAAACTTTGAATTTGTGCAATATTGTAACTTTTGTGCATTTTTGCAAGACATTTTTCCATCCCTCTTTGTGAACCGAGAGTAATCTCGTGATTTGCAGAGAGGGCAAACTGATTCCGGCCAGTCGCTTTTAATGATGAGTCCATTTTTTTCTGTCTGCTCTTAATTATTTTATCTGCTTTTGACTTCTTTTCTTTTCTTTTTGCAGGTAAAGATAATTGAGTAAAGGAGCATCAGTAGAAGAATGAAGATTTAGGAATTTTTTAGGATGTAATTTTATTTTCCTTTCAATCACTTGTAACATTATTATTGTAAATACTTTGTAAATAATTACTTTATTTAAATAACAATTGTACAAATAATTAAAGATAAATAAAAAGTCTTTTTAATCAGTTAATTCCTTTTCTTCTTTTCAATTGTTTATTTTATTATTTATAATTCTTAAATTATAATAACTGGAAATAAATCCCAACCATTTTAACTCAGAATAATAAATAATCAATAAACGTCCGGAATTCTGAATAATCAGAGCATTGCACAGCTAGATAACACACGTCCACATGTCCCTTTTTTATTTGATTAAATCCAACACTGCAAACTCAAATCAAATGCCTCAGTCCATATCTCAGAATAACTTGAAAAGCACTGTGGAATTAATTCTTTCTGAGAAATATGCGCACAAACCCTAGTTCTTGATTAAATGCCAAAGAAGCGTTCGCCTGATCAAAACTTGAGCCAAAATCAACCAAACCCTAATAATCCGCTTGAACTGTTCCAGAGTCCATGAAAACCCTAATTTGGATAGACTGATAAGAAAAAGTCTGTTTGACTGATTCTTATGCCAATCTGAAAAGTCAGGAAAAGCCCGAGGCTGTGATTTCTTGTGGAAAAATACAAGGGCAAATTTTGGGGTACAACAACTTGCATGGAGGCTGGCTCGGAAGTTCTGAAGCATCAGATACTCTTAACACTTAGGAAATTTTCTAAATGTTTAGAAGATTTGGTTTTTTCAAAGTAATTTCTGACTTCTGATTTTGATGAACCAGTTTCATGTCTTGATGAAATATAATTGTTGAAACTTGATTTTTGATTTAAAAGTCAAAGTTTTGACTTTTCAGTGTGCTTTTGACCATTTTGCCCTTGTGAGTGATTTTCTTGAAAAGTTGTAATTCAAGACTTGGAACTTGATGGAAACAAACCTGAGAGTCCAGGATGATCCTTTGAGAAATGGGAGGGCAAATTTTGGGGTACAACAGTTGCCCATGTTCAATCTTCTTAAGCCTGAGGATGTAGATTGGCTGATCTGCCCTTCGTGATCTGAAGGCGGAAGATGATTGAACACTAGAGTGCCCAGAAATTTGCACTCTCATGCAGTAATACTGATTGGTGATGTCGGGAATGGGCTTACAGATGCCATTTGGAAGGTGACAGGAAATCACAGGAGATGGGCTTAAAGATGCCATCCGGAAAAGATTGGTTGCATAAGAGATTCCTGGATGAGAGTTCTTGTACCTGTTGTCGAGGGGGAAACGTTGCCGGGGAACGTCGACTTATGCACAGGGAAGTAAAGTCTAGGAGCTTCGGTTGTCCATTACTCTACTGAGGAATTATCTCCTGACTGAGAAGGTGAAAGTAGAATGTATACCTGGTCAGGGTCCAGGCTGTACAGCAACTCGCTAGGGAAATGTGAAATTGACCGTATCTGGTCGGGTCCAGGCCTTACAGTGTTGTAAACTGCTGCTTGGAGATGAGGGAGAAGGAACCTGGATAGTAGGGTTACTTCGAAATGAAAGCCTGGATAGTAGGGCTTGTGGGAAGGAACCTGGATAGTAGGGTTACTTCGAAATGAAAGCCTAGATAGTAGGGCTTGTGGGAAGGAACCTGGATAGTAGGGTTACTTCGAAATGAAAGCCTGGATACTGTGGCTTGTGGGAAGGAACCTGGATAGTAAGGTTACTTCGAAATGAAATCCTGGATAGTATGGCTTATGGGAAGGAACCTGGATAGTAGGGTTACTTCGAAATGAAAGCCTAGATAGTAGGGCTTGTGGAAAGGAACCTGGATAATAGGGTTACTTCGAAATGAAAGCCTGGATAGTAGGGTTACTTCAAAATGAAAGCCTAGATAGTGTGGTGACTTAATCAAAGAGGCCATGATGATGAAGCCTTGAGAAATTCGAATTGGAACTCAGAGCCATCGAAAAGAACAAAGCTTGGGAGCTTGTCGGAAGAATCAATTGATGTGAAAAGTTAAAATGAAAGCTTAATGGGGTGAAGCTTGTTGGGCTTGGACTAATTAGCTCGAAGCCCAAATTCATGCAAAACACCAACCATAACTTGTCCGGGTTCACTCAAAGTTCAAAATGGCATGAAATATCTCAAAATGGAAACTTTCCAAATCTTTTGATTTTGCTTTCAAAGCCATGGTTAACGGCTGATTCATGCCATATTTTTTCACCACCACACCCCTCTATAAATACAGAGCCAAAGTGCAAGCAAAAGTGGGCATTGCCTATACAAACAAGAAATTTCCTCAAAGAGCCATATCTCAAAAATCTCAAAAATCTCATAAGTTATCTAAATACAAAACCAGCTTTGCAAGCTCCCTCAGTCCAAATGAATACCAGATTCATTCTCCTGAGACTTCTAGGAAGCCATACACAATCCTTGCACAAGCCATCCCACGCTCAGAACTATAGAACGAAGTACCTCCATTTGGTAAATAAAATTCTAATCTCAAACTCATTCTATCTCTGATTTAAACATATTTTGATTGCATATTCAAGTTATTATTGTTGTTTGTGAATGATTTAACACAATACATGTAAGTTGCAGTGTCCAAATGATAGGATACCATTATTAGGACCTTCAAAGCTGATTGCTTTCGAAACTCATGATATAGGCCGTTTAAGGCCAAAACAACCCAGATTTGGACTCAAGGAGTTCGAATTAGGTGGGTTTCGAATCAAAGGGAATAGACTTGGGTTCGATATCCAGGTCGTGCGTTTCGTTTTTCTAACAATGGTCTTGCAAATGCAATGCTTGCAGATTCCACGCGTACACCATACATCACATGATCATAATCAATAGATCCCCATATGATCCAGATCTGAAGGCTTCGGACGTATGTCTCACCATGAACCTTCGAAGGGCTCCATCATTGGATCGAAAGGAAAACTGGGCCTCTTTTCGATCCAGGCCTGCGCTCCACCCCCTGTTTACTTTTGCTGTCTGGCCCATTTATACTTGTTTACTTTGTTTTTGTTTATTTCTTTTAGTTTTTTTTAATCAACATAAAAATCAGAAGAAAAAATATAAGTAACTTAGAATTAGGTTTTACTTTGTAATGATTTAATTTAGTTTATTATTTTAACTTATTTTCCTCAATTTTAAAATCAGTAGACTTAGAATTTATTTGAATTCAATCCTTTTCATAAACTAAAAAATGCAAAAAATATTAGGTCTGTTTTGGAGTTAATTTTAATCAATAATTTTAATTAATTAGATTTGACTGAATTGAACATTTAGCATTTTCCAAACAAAATAAAACACAAAAAAGGTTTCCTTACACTTAGGATTTAGACGTTATTTTCAATTCACGCGCATTTATTGATTTCGTTATCATTTTCATTCTATTGTAACTGCCTACTGGATGTAATAGCATAATTAAGACTTTACATTTACTGCTCTATTTCCCCCTCAAAGTTTTTGGATATGTAATTAATCCCCCTCCCCGAAGCCATGTAGTAGTTTAGAATTTATCTTTCCGCATTTTAAATTCCTGCAAATTATTAACTGCTTAGATGCATGACTAATAGGATTGTGTGGCAAGAGTTTAATAATCAAACGCTAGAAAACCTAATGCAAAATACAAAAATAACTGAATACAATAAAATTGCGCATATACATCTCTAGGGTATCCCACTTTGGTTGCCTTCGGAAAACAGTCACAACTCTCGAAACACGAGAGATTTTAGTGGCTACTCTCCGGTTTAAAGATCACATGTCCCTCGATGACCCTCTCGACGTTTCCTCGGTAAAGTGATCTTAAAAACCTAGGTTAGTTACTAAGGTTTCTTTCCCAGTTGCCTTTGTGATTGTACAAACGTCCCTTCGAATGTCCCTCAAACATCCAACGACTAGGGCTACCTACTCACTAATAGTAGGATAACACTGTCTAAAGCAAAAGAGGAAAAGAACAACCTTTCGAGTAAAAGTAGCTCCTAGATGCTTGCTCAAACAATCTTTACACTTACACAAAACTTCTTTCAAAAACATTTTCAAAACGCTTTATCAACACTCTTGAGGACTGATACAAGAGTTATCATAAAGCAAGCTTCCTTAATATTGGCATTTCAAAAATACTTTTTCAAAAAACACACAAAGCACCAAGTATTTCAAAATGATCTAAGAATCTAAGAGCCCGTAGATAACTACGGATGAAAAGGGTGCTAACACCTTCCCTCTCCATAATCTACCCCCCTTACTCAGAAATAAATCTCGAAAGGTATTTTTATATTCTTTTCACCCTTTCCTGTTTTGGATAAAAGAAAAGCCGGTGGCGGCTCTTGCTTACCGCGACATTTGCGATGCAAAACCAATATATCAGTCAGTGCTCCCACTGTATCACAGAACTGGCGAATCTGCTGGGGAAGATGATTGGTTAAAAGTGGGGTTACCTTAGAGTTTAGTTCATTCTTTATTTGCTTTACATTGTGTGTTTTGTATGTGTGATACGGTGGGAGAACTGACTTGTGGTTTTGCATTTGTGTTCTCGAATGTTTCGGTTTAGCAAGAGTCGCCACCGACTTTTTATTTTATCCTAAGGAAATGTCAATAAGCACAGGAAAGACCTTTGAGATGATTTCTTGGGTTCGGGGAGTAGATTATAGAAAGGGAAGGTATTAGCACCCTTTCCATCCATGGTTATCCATGGGCTCTTAGTTACTTGCTTAGATCACTTGCTTTGCTTTTCAATTGTTTAAAATGGTGCTCTTTAATTGTTTGAAGTGGTGCTTTGTGTGTGGTTTTGAAAGATGTTTTGAAAAGAGGCCATTGTTGTGGTAACCTTTGTAATGACTCTTGTTTCGAATGTATACAAAGGTGTTTTTGTCTTTTGAAAAGTTTCCAATGTTTGAAAGTAGGGTTTTAAAATTGTGTGGTGAAGTGTGTTTTGAAGATAGCAAGGATGTTTTTGCAAGCTTTTGATCAAGTAATTAAGAGCTATCTACCCTATTATACTCAAAGATTTTTCTTATGTTTTAACCCTTTTAACAGTGTTGTTTCACCATTGTATTTGGTGAGCAACCTTGTGTTAGGATGTTAAACGGGACAGGTGTGGATCATCGTATAGACCATGATAGCAATTGTATCAAGTATTTTGGCAATTTTCTTGAGGGACTTGATCATTTTGTTTAGTCAACTCAGATAGCGTCATCGAGGGACTATGATCTTTTTGTTTGTTTTTGTTTTGCCAAAGTACTTGACATGCAACCATGGCCCATTTTTGAAGGCAACAAGTGGATTGAAACCCTAGGGGTGCAAGTGTGCAATGTGTTTATTTTTCATGCATATTTATCTTGGAATTAGGTCAAGCTAGTTGTTGATTTCATTTTGCATACAAACCCTAAGTCTAAACATGGCATAATTGGAAGCTTTTAAATGTGCGAGAATTTAAATGCTACACTATTACAACATGATATAGGGAGAGGGGTACAAATTTGAATTGGGGGTATTTGACAAGAAAATAAATTCTAAGTTATTACAACCATATTGAATGTATAGGCAATATTTAAATGTACAATAGTTAAATATAATACAATAAATAAATGTAAATAGAATGTATTATGCAAAAAAAGATTTTTATGTATGTAAAAAGTATTTTTAATTGTGAAGTAAAAATAAATAAAGAAGAAAAAAAAGTCAATTTTAATTATTTTTCTATTTAGGGCAAAAACCCTAATTCTTAATAAAATGGTAATATTTATTAATTATATACAATAATACATTAACTTATACAAAAAAAAGTATATTGTAAAAATGATATTTTTAGTGCAAAATATTAATGACAATGAAAATGTAATATTTTTATATTTTTTTCCTAATTATTTAATAAAATAAAGTATATAAGTATATATATATATATATAAAAATAGAAAGTATTTATTTACAAAAAATGTGTATATCCAAGAAAATGTTTTCAAAATGTAAATAAAAATAATAAATGAAGATAAGTATATTTTTTGTATTATTTTTGTGTTTTAATAAAAAAAGAAAATAGTTTATTTACATATTTATACTAGTAAAATAAAAATAAATATGAAATAAATATGAAAAATATGGAAAATAATTTTTTGGAATTTTTTATATTTAGACAAAAAATAATAAAGTCAGAATAAATAAAAATGTCAAAATGATAAATATTCAAATAAATGGGCCAGGGGGTGCAAACTGAATAAAGGGGTGTCAAAAGTAAAGGAAACCAGGCCCAGCCCAGAATCCACTTCTTCTTCCTTTGAACAAAACACGCGCGCTTCTGTACAAAAATGCCATCTCCTGATTCTTTGATTTTTTGACAAAACTCATAACATGAACATTGTAGAGCATTAAACAACGAATCCAACCATATAAAAAACTTGGATTAACTCTCAAATACCAAAGAGAATTTCTCTGGCCCTAATTTCTAACCTAGTTTTTTCAGAAAGTTCATGAGTGAAATTCTCTTAGCACGATTAATGTAAATGAAAACTAAGCATATGTATGGCTTCAGGGCTATGAGTACAACATATTTAATTCACAAACCTAAGCCTAACCATTCCTAGATAGAGAGATAGAAGTCCATGAAATACCTATTTCAGTTGACTTCTAGTTGGACAATGTAGCAACCTTCAATGGTGTTTGAGCTTCTTTTGAGCTTGCCTGAGGTCCAAGGAAGCTTTTCCAATGCTTGGCTTGTCTTGAAACAACTTGAATCGTGCCACAGAACTCAACCTGCAAAGCTTTGAAACAAAAATGGCAAAGTGTGTTAATGGTGTTACAGCTTGCGATGGAGGCTTGGGATAGTTCAGGTGAGTTGATTGGAAGGTGTTTGAAGTATCTTGGGACAAAACGCCCGATGGAAATTGGTTATGGCTTCAAGTTTGCAGAGCTTGCCCTATTTTGCAGCAAAACAGGGATTTTATGTACAAAGGGGGTTTGGGAGGCAGAAGGGTCGTGTTTTTGGCTTGTTGGGAGGTATGAAACTGGTTTACAATGTTTGTGTAAGCTGGTTTCAACAGATGTGAGAGATGGTATATGTTTTGCAACTTTTCTTCTTTTTCAAGCAAGAGTGTGTGTCCTCCCAATGCAGGCATGTACAAGCCCTATATCATGATGCATACTTTTCTCTTGGTTCTTGGAATTGGTTGATTGAATCCTGCTTTTGAGATATGGCCCCATGCCTCAAGGATTTTGGTTTGACATAAAGTGCAACTTCACAAAAATGGCATTTTACCTTTTACCACTTAAGGATTAATCTTGTATGTAATGCCCAAATGACCAAGATAACACCTAAACTCAATGGTTATGCATTAAATTATGGAATACAAACTGGTTTTGAGGCCTGCAAGCTAGTACCAAACATGCTGATTTGAAAATGCAAGTTTGTATGAACATGTATTGGCCATGGACAAAAGTGAGTTTTTGCCAACTTCAAGCATTCGATTCTCTCTAACCACAAGGGTGTTTGAGGAGTTCTTGGACAATTTGGAAAGCTTGGAACATGTACTATAATCAATCTTTGAAATTCAACTTGAAAATACAAATGTAACTATTTGAAAAATGTCCAAGAAGATGGGTCAAAATCCTGCCTAGATTAGGGCAAATTTTCTCTAAGTTAAAAGTTTTAGGTACCCTTGTTCCAAAAATCATAACTTGAGATACAAGCGTCTTTTGAGAAAACTTTGTGCATCAAAGTTGTAGAATTTGTGATGGACTACAACTTTCATGTTGCAAGTTTTCTTTGAATCCATTTGCATCTTGGTGAAAAAATGGGACAAAGTTAGGAAAAAATAAGAAAATTTCATAACTTAGAAAATTTCTAAGTTATGAAATTTTTCCATCTTAAACCCTAATTTGCATTTTTGGATTTCTTGATGAACAAGTTTCATAATTTGACATGTCTTGATGAAAAATAACTCTTGGCACTTGATTTTGACCAAAAAGTCAAAGTTTGACTTTTCAGTGTACAGTCAAATTTTGATCAGTTGACTGAAAAATTCATCTGGAAATCCTATGCATTTGAGATCTTTTGAACTTGTTGAATGGGTCAAGACAATGTCATTGAGTCCTTGAGTCCATGGGTGAGCTTGATTTGCCATTGGCTAGATCAAACAGTCAAAAATTGCCTTTGTGCAGTCAAAACCCTAAAAATGACAATTTTGCCCTTTTGGTGATCTGATCAAATTTCTTGTGGAATTGTGATCCAAACTTGATCAAATGGTTCATATGAGTTCATAATGTTTATGTGGGTCAAATTTCATGACGTTTGACTGTCAATTGGCCATAGTTGACTTTTTCCCCAATATAGTTGATTTCTAGGTCAACTGTCCAATTGACTGGGCAAAATTTTGAATCAAGGCTTGAAACTTGGTATGGAAAAACTTGTGAGTCCAACATGAAGTATGAAAGTCACTTTGGGCATTGTAGATCAAAATATCCCTGTACAAACTCAAACCCTAATTTAGGTCAACAGTGCAAGGAGGTGTCTTGAGCAGAGCAAACCCTAGCTTGATCTTGAGTTCCAAGAGTCTTGTGATAAGAAATGTTGATGAAATGAGAGGGAAAATTTTGGGGTACAACAGTTTCCCCTGTTCAATCTTCTTGAACCTGAAGAGTTAGATTGGCAAGTTTGCCTTTCGCGACTCGGAGGTAAAAGAGGATTGGACACTAGAGTGCCTGTAAATTTGCACTCGTCAAAATGTTGTTGAAGGAATGAGCTTAAAGATGCCATTTGGAGAAGGTAGAATCTTGCTGGAGATGGGCTTAAAGATGCCATCCAAGAATGTTTGTTGAATTACAATGTTGTAGGTCAGAAGAACGAGCATCAAAATGGTATCTGTGTCTGGAATGCATTTGAACTATATCTGGAGACTGAGTTTGTATGAGCAAAAGAATGGCGTCCGTGTCTGGCGCGTATCTGAGCTGTAACTGTATTTGAATTTTGAATGAATATCAGAATGACTGCCGTGTCTGGAGTGTATCTGTATTGTATCTAGGTAACAGAGAAACATTTGTGTAAGGAGCAACGGTGTGTTGGAGATAAACTATGAATGAGTGACAGAATGGCAACCGTATCTGGAGCGTATCTGGACTGTATCTGAAGTTGAGATCTGTATGAGTAGTAGAATGATCGCCATGTCTGGGGTGTACCCGTACTGTAACTGGGATCTGAATAAGTGACAGAATGACCTATGTGGCGACTGCACTGGGGGGATCAAACTGCTGGGGTAAAGGTCAGAACAGCGTCCGTGTTTGGAACGTATCTGAACTTGCAGTTGAATCTGAATGAGAGATAGAATGGCTGTCGTGTCTGGAGCGTATCTAGTCTGTATCTGATTGCTGAAGTCTGAATGAGTAGTAGAATGACCGTCGTGTCTGGGGTGTATCCATACTGTATTTGACTTGAAATTCTGAATGAGTAATAGAATGACCGTTGTGTCTGGGGTGTATCCGTACTGTATCCGAATAATTGCTAATGATAGCTTTTTAATCTTATCCTGAAAAGGGTAAAAAGTTAGCTAAAACACAAAGTTATGTTGCATGATATGTATGATGCAATGAACTGTATTTCATCAATGTTTATGATATATGAATGTAATGGATGTGCATATAAGCTGAGTAGCTGTCTTGCTGAGGAAAATAAATCCTTGATAACTGGAGATAAAGAAATCTTTGATTGTTGTCGGGTGAAAGTAAATCCTTGACCAAAGCTGTGGATTCCAAAAAAATCTTTGATTACTGAAGATGAGAAATCCTTGCTGACTGCTGACTGTTTGGGGAATAAGGAAAACTCTGAAAATCTCTACTGGGAAGCTAAAACCTGGGAGACTTCTGCTGGAGAAATGCGACTGAGAATCTTCAATCTGCTGGGCAATAACTCTGTGGGGAGAATGTTCACTATTCTGGCTCCGCTGGGGATGGGATTTTTTAGGGTTTTCGGGCTCTACTGGGGATCTCGAAGTTTAACTCTGATGGGAATTTTGAAAATTAACTCAGCTATGGAACCAATTTTTAGACTGTACTGGCTCTGTTGCGGATCTTGCAGCTTAACTTCACTGGGGAAATATACTCCGTATTTAACCTTGTTGAGGATCCGGATGATGTATCGTAGGGGATTTCTTCTGGAATGGCATAAATATTTCTTCCTACTCCTTTAACCTATCAGTAATTATCCTTTTTCAATTTGTTTTATTTGTAAACAATGATTATATTCAAATGCATATGCCTATTTAACAAAACATTGGACGTTTTCAAATAAAACATAAGTGAAAAAGAAAAGAAAGGCAAGCAAATTTCTGCACTTTGAAGTATTTTTGTATTAACTTTCGTAAGTATTTTTGTACAAAGGAGACAGACATCCTAGTAAGAGAATGTTGTCGTAAAAATTGAAAAATTTTATACAAAAGAAAGATGGCTATGTGTAACAATTCCATGGGATTCCCATTCTGCTATAGCCTTCACAACTCTGAATATTTTGTCCATTGGCTGCTTCGTCCGCCGATGATTGGATTGATCAGAAGCTTGAAGCTTGTTGGTGAAGCGATTATTCTTGAAGTAATCCGACAAGACATAGTCATACGCTTTAATTCCCTAACTTTTGCCTGGACCGCCCTTTCGGGTTTTCGATCCACCGGGAAACCCCTTTTTGCCCAAGTTGCCCTTTCGGGTTTTCAACTTGTCGGGTGTACAGATTTTTTGTTTTATCCCTAATTTTTTCCTGAACTGCCCTTTCAGGTTTTCGATTCACCGGGATGCCCATTTTTGCCCAAGTCGCCCTTTCGGGTTTTCAACCTGCCGAGTCGTTTTATGCGTAGTATCTTTTGACTATGTCTGCGTTTGCAGGGTGCGGCAAGTCGTCGCCGTCCATGGTGGTCAGAATCATCGCCCCACCAGAAAAGATGCTCTTGATCACAAATGGTCCTTCGTAAGTAGGAGTCCACTTGCCCCTGGGATCACTTTGCGGTAGGATGATCTGCTTGATTACAAGATCTTCGACTTGATATACCTGACGCCTAACCTTTTTATTGAAAGCCTTGATCTTTCGTTTTTGATACGTATGACCATGACAAACAGCTGTAAGTCACTTCTCGTCGATCAAGTTAAGTTGACCAAGCCGGGTCTGAATCCAATCGTCTTCACTTAAACCGGAATCCTTCATAATCCTCAAGGAAAGAATCTGCACTTCCATGGTTAGAACAGCTTCCATGCCATATACCAAAGAAAATGGAGTTGCCCATGTTGAAGTACGTGATGTGGTACGATATACATGCAGAGCAAACGGTAACATCTCATGCCATTCCTTGTAGGTTACTGTCATTTTTTGAATGATCTTCTTAATATTTTTGTTCGCGGCTTCAACAGCACCGTTCATATTCGGCTGGTAGGGAGATGAATTGTGATGATAAATCTTGAACTGCTCGCATAGAGCGGTGATCATAGTATTGTTCAAATTCGTACCGTTGTCTGTAATGATCTTGTCGGGGATACCGTACTGGCATATGAGGTTCTGCTTGATAAAGCGGGAAACCACATTCTTTGTAACGGAGGCAAAGGAAGCTGCTTCGACCCACTTGGTGAAGTAATCGATAGCGACCAAGATGAAGCGATGCTCATTGGATGCCATGGGCTTGATCTCTCCAATCATGTCAATGCCCTACATTGTGAATGGCCAAGGAGCTGTCAGAACGTTGAGAGAAACAGGAGGAAAATGTACCTTGTCGGCGTAGACTTGGCATTTGTGGCAGGTACGGGAATGTTGATGACAATCAACTTCCATGGTAGACCAGTAGTAGCCTGCCCTTAGAATCTTCTTAGCCATCGTATGTCCACTCAAGTGGGTGCCAAATGTGCCACTGTGTATCTCAGTCATGATCAACTCTGCTTCATCTTTGTCCACACAACGAAGTAGAACACAATCATGGTTGCGCTTATAAAGGATGCCATTGCTTAGGAAGAACTTGGCAGCAAATCTCCTTAAGAACTTTTTGTCATTGACGGAAGCTCCTTCAGGATATTCTCTAGTCTGGAGATACCTTTTGATTTCATAAAACCAGGGTTGTTCCACTACTTCTTCGGTATTAATCTCATGACAGTGTGCGGGTTCGTCCATTCGCTCGATGGTAATTTGGGGAGCCTCGTTATCCCAGTTGAGTTTAAACATGGAAGACATTGTAGCCAGAGCATCTGCCAACTGATTTTCTTCTCGCGGGAAGTGCTCAAAAGTAATCCGCTCGAAATGAGGCAACAACGTCAGGACATGTTCTTTGTATGGGATAAGACTAGGATGTTTAGTGTCCCACTCTCCTTTGACTTGACTGATAACCAAAGCCGAGTCCCTAAATACGACCAAAGATTTGATTCCCAAGTCTATAGCAGCCTTGAGACCAAAGATGCAAGCTTCATATTCGGCCATGTTGTTGGTACAACTGAAACAAAGTCGGGCAGTGAAGGGTGTATGGCAACCTTCCAGAGAAATGAGTACCGCACCAATGTCGTTGCCTAGTGAATTTGAAGCACCATCAAAGTACAGGGTCCATCGGGATCCTTGTTCAGGTCCGTCATACGGTCTGTTACCTTCAGCGTTGTCCAATGTCATGATGTCCTCGTCATGGAAGTCGAATCTCATAGACTGGTAATCTTCGACGGCCTGATGAGTTAGATGGTCAGCTAGTACACTCCCCTTTATAGCTTTTTGGGTAGTATACTGGATATCATACTCTGTCAGGATCATTTGCCATCTAGCGATTCTTCCAGATAAAGTAGGCTTCTCAAAGATATATTTGATCGGATCCATTTTGGAAATCAACAAAGTGGTGTGAGTCAACATATACTGCCTTAGCCGGCGAGCAGCCCATACCAAAGCGTAGTAAGTTTTCTCGAGCAGTGAGTAGCGAGTCTCACAGTCGGTAAAATTTTTGCTAAGGTAATAAATGGCATGCTCTTTTCGGCCAAACTCGTCATGTTGGCCCAGCACGCACCCCATTGAATTATCCAAAACAGTCAGATACATGATTAACGGCCTTCCTTCGACGGGTGGCATCAGAATAGGAGGTTCTAGTAAATACTCCTTGATTTTATCAAAAGCAACTTGACAATCATTATTCCATTCAACTACCTGATCTTTCTTCAACAGTTTGAAAATTGGCTCACAGGTAGATGTCAGGTGAGAGATGAACCTCGCAATATAGTTCAAGCGTCCCAAGAATCCTCTAACCTCCTTTTTAGTACGGGGGGCAGGCATTTCTTGTATAGCCTTTACTTTAGTTGGATTAACCTCAATGCCTTTGTTGCTGATAATAAATCCCAAAAGTTTACCAGACCTAACTCCAAAAGTGCACTTGCTTGGGTTCAGTCTGAGTTTATACTCCTTCAACCTGGAAAACAGCTTTTGCAAATGATTAAGGTGTTCTTCTTCTGTCTGTGATCGAGCTATCATGTCGTCTACGTAAACTTCTATCTCATGATGTATCATATCATGAAATAAAGCTACCATGGCGCGTTGATAGGTTGCCTCTGCGTTCTTCAGTCCGAACGGCATCACTTTGCAGCAGAAGGTACCCCATTGCATGACAAAGGTAGTTTTCTCCATGTCTTCGGGGGCCATTTTGATCTGGTTGTATCCCGAGAATCCATCCATGAAGGAAAACACATTGTGCTGAGCTGTGTTGTCAACCAAGATGTCAATATGTGGCAGTGGAAAATCGTCTTTGGGACTAGCCCTGTTCAAATCCCGATAGTCCATGCATATTCTGACTTTGCCGTCCTTTCTAGGTACAGGCACGATGTTAGCAACCCATTGCGGATAGGAGGTAACAGTCAGAAAGCCAGCGTTGAATTGCTTCATTACTTCAGCCTTAATCTTCTCAGACATGTCAGGCCTTATTCGACGAACCTTTTGCTTGATCGATGGACAGTCTTCTCTTGTAGTGAGACGGTGAACCACGATATCTGTGTCTAACCCTGGCATGTCTTCATAAGACCAGGCGAAGATTTCAACATATTCGTTCAACAATTGCACTAAGCGCTCCTTGACATTTGGTTCCAGGTTGGCACCCACTTTTACTTCCTTCCGGTCCTCCTCTGTCCCCGAGTTGATGGTTTCTAGCAACTCTTCATGAGGCAGAATGGCCCTCTCTTCTTATTGTAGAAGTCTGGCTAACTCTCTTGGCACTTCACAATCTTCGTCAGCTTCTTACTCAGCGTGATTGACCAAATCCTCAGAGTTATCGAAGGCTGAAACAGAACAGTTGCCCATGGAATCCGGAATGGATGGGTACCTTCATTTGTGAGTGTGGGTGTGTGGAAGGGATAGCCATCCTTAAACAAACAAAAATGCAAAAGGAAAGAAAATGAACAGTTTATAGATGAAAAACGTCCAATGATTCATTAAAACATGGCATATGATTATGAAGAAAATCAAGCCCTTACAAATGGACCTACATGCCTCGGGCAAGGCATGAGGTGAAAATAGTGTGCGAATTGTTTTAGTTATTACAGACCATAAAAATGGGAAATTGTTCAAAGATAAAATTACTGGTGGATAAAGGTGATGGGAACAAAATCCTTTGCTTCCCAGTTTCTCAAACCCCTTTTGACAGTCGGAAAGATCCAACCTTCAAAGGGGCTCTCTTCATCTTCATCCTCAACAGCATTAATTCCGTGATGAGTGATCCTTATGGGTGTCCCTCCAGTCTTGGAACGACGCATAGCCTTCTGTCCTGCAGCTGTAAACCCTAGTCCAAATTTGTTCGTCTTATGGGGAAAATCAGGCAATTACCCCCATGCTGTACTCTTCCCTTCTTTGATCACCGCCTCTGCATCCTTGAGTGATGCCATCCTAGATACATGCTTGGGAACGATAGGCACCTCAACCATTGTCTTCGCAACTGCTACCTCGGGAGAAACTTCCTCAAAATGCTGGAAAGGCGTTTCGATGAACTCGCCATCCAGCTCCACATAACGGAAGGAGTTGAGGTGGCTTATCATGTACTCTTACTCACCGTGCACTGTTATAATCTTACCCTTAACAGGATATTTCAGCATCTGGTGCAAAGAGGAGGTAACTGCCCCGGCATAATGGATCCACGGTCTTCCTAGAAAACATGAATATGACGGACGGATGTCCATCACGTAGAAGGTGGAGTTGAAAACTTATGTGCCTACTTTGATAGGAATATCAACCTCTCCATGAACCATTCTTTTGGAACCATCAAAAGCCCTAACAATGATATTACTAGGCTTGAGAGTCAGTCCTTCGCAATCCAAACGGTCTAAGGTTTTCTTTGGCAGCACGTTCTAGGAAAAACCAGTATCAACTAAGACATGGGCGAGAGTGGTTCCCCGACATTCAACTGAAACATGTAACACGTCATTGTGTTTCCTTCCTTTGGGAGTTAAGTCAGCATCGGAAAAGCCAAGGCCATTATCAGCAGTAAGACTGGCCACACATTCCTGAAATTGGTCAGCCGAAGTCTCTTGGGGAACATGTGCCGCCTTCAAGAATTTGATCAGGGCCTTAGCATGGGCCTCAGAACAGAGTAGAAGAGCCAACATTGAAATTTTAGAAGGGGTCTGCCCTAATTGTTCCACAACGTCGTAGTCACTTTTTCTGATTATTTTCAAGATTTCATCCATTTCCTTCTGAGTGGTTTCGGGGATAACCACAGCATGAGCCTTCGTCCTGACAGGCACTTCTAGTATCCCCTTACCCTTGTCGGTAATTTCAGCAGATGGTCTTACTTCAGGAGTATCCAGTTCTTCAATCATTGGGCCTTGCACAGATGGTCCAACAGGTGCAGAAGCTTTTGAGGGTCCGAAAACTGCTCGAGGGGGAGCAATCTCCGGAGAAAAGATCCGGCCACTACGGGTTATCTTGCTTGTACCCGTGATGTTCCCTACATCAGGGTTTTCTTCTTTAGAAATCTCTTGGACTGTCTTGATTTGTTTGATACCATGGTAGAAGATTTCTCCCCCATAGTTCCATGGTATTGTTTTACTGGATTGGTACGGGACGGGTTCCGGCATGGTGATCTTTAATGGTACACATTCAGAGTTGGGTGTAATCCTGACAGGATTTTTGTAAGCCTTGGGAGGATTGTCGGAAATGGTTATGATCGCAATATCGTTGGTAGAAGTAGCAACAGTATCAGAAGTAACAGGATTGAAGGTATCAACAGGGGTTTTCTGGAAAAGTATCTCTTGGGTATCCATCAGGCGTTGGACACCTGACTTCAACATTGGGCAATCACCTCGTATGTTCAAACAAAAATAGCAGTCTTTACCACAACTAGGAAAGATCCCGGCTCTCAACAAATTTTCCTTAATCACAAGTAACGGCGTCAACAGGTCAACAACATCAGTAACATGAGTGTCCTCCATAACAGCATGAACATTATTACCGTGCTTGGGCATCGGAGCAGATATTACATTGGGCTTCTCAGGCGCCTCGAATTCTACTTCTTTGGCATCAATCAAGTCCTGGATTTTGTTCTTAAGCGCCCAGCAATTATTGGTATCGTGCCCAGCACTGTCGGAATGGCAGGCACACTTGGCATTGGAGTGGTAGTATGGAGAGGAGGTGTTAGGGTTCTTCGGCGCTTCCTTCAAACTGGTCAGATTCAGCTTCAACAAATGAGGAAGTACCTGAGTGAGCGTCATGTTGATGCGGGTGAACTGCTGTTGTGGCCTTTCCACCCGTTGTTGATTAGGTCTCGACTGATTGTTACGAGGTTGATCATTTGACGAGTTTTGAATCATCACAACCCCTACAGTCGGATGGTGCTCAGTTCTTCCCTGTTCCTTCTGAGAATACACAGCAGATGCTTCCTTCTTGGATGGGAAGGGTTTCTTAACAGTCGTGGATGCAGAAGCATCCTTTTGAATCTTTCCACTCTTAATACCGGCCTCAACCCTTTCTCCAGTCAAAATCAGTTCAGTAAATCCCGCGGAAGAACTTCCAATCAGATGATTGAAGAAGGGGCCAGACAGGGTCCCCAGAAACATGTCAACTAACTCCCTATCTGATAGCGGTGGCTGCACCCTTCCCGCCAGATCATGCCACTTCTGCGCGTACTCTTTAAACCCTTCATTGGAAGCCATCCCCATACTTTGTAACTGAGTATGAGTGGGCACCAAATCAGCATTGTATTGATACTGACGATAAAAAGCATCTTCCAAGTCTTCCCAATTGTGAACCTCTGATCTCTCGAGTTGATAAAACCAGTCTAACTGCGTGCCAGACAAGCTGTCTTGGAAAAAGTGTACCCAGAGGTCTTTATCGGATGAGTGGGGTTAGATTTTTCTGACATACGACCTCAGGTGCATCTTTGGGCATGACAGGCCGTCATACTTGGCAAATGTTGGCACCTTGAACTTGGGAGGGATAACAATCCCAGCTACCAGCCCTAGTTCTTCAAAATCCAATCCGGGCACCCTCTGCAACTCCATAGCTGCCAGTCTATCTTCAAGGTTCTTATATTTATCATCCGCTGGTCGATACTGTTGTTCTGAGTAGTCTTCGTCCTCTTCCTCCTCTTCCTCTTCAACCTCGGATTTAGAAGGCACAGCAGTCCCTTTCCCTTTACCGACCCCTTCGTCAGACGTTGAAGGGAACTCAAGAACTCTCCTAGCCTGATGCTCAAATCTTCTTCCCAAAGTGGCTACTCCAGGTCTCTTTTTCTTTTTCTCTTTATTCTTCTCCAACAAAACTTTGAGGTCCTCTTGACCCTTTGCCAAGGTCATGAAGAGTTGCTGGAACTGTGAATTTTGTGCATGTAGATCCTTTACCGTTTGCTCCAAATCCATCTTGCTGAAATAAACAGCAGAAAGATAAGGAAACCTGGCGTGAAGACCTGTTCATGCATATGATGAATGGTATGCTATTCATGTAATGCATTCAAGGGTTCAAAAATTCAAATTTGTTGCAAACAAAAAGAACTCACGTCATATTAAGAAGAAATTTGTCAGTACATAAGTGCCCCATGGACGAAATATTACAAAATTCTTAATGTAAAAAGACATTGCGCATCCTTTTTGGTGCGATGTAAGTGTTGAGAGTCTCCTCCTCGTGAAGTCGGCGGGTAAGCTCCAAAACCTTCTTCTCACTGGCATAGAAGCTGGCTTCAAAAGTATCCCGTTCTTCCTTGAGTTGGATCCAACTCTTTTTGCATTTCTTCCCATGATGTTGGCATGTCAGGATGTAGGATGGTGTATGGCACCTCTCCTTCCGTAACAGGCTCTTTGATCAAGGGGAGAATGTGAAGGTATGGCATCATAAGATTCTGGGAGCGGGTTCGTACCCTCTTGAGATAAGGCTCAAGGGGGATGGAATTCTTGTGCCCCAGTGTCTTACGATCCACTTTATTAGGCATCCTCCAAGCTCTGATGAACCTTTGTCGAAGTCCTTGCGCATCATTGTCGAAGTCAAAAACTAGGTCCGGAATCAGCATGTCATGAGGGCCATCCCTCCGAGCATATCCAAATTTTCTCAAAGCTAGACAGGGGTTGTAGGTGATGCCTCCCCTAATGCCAAGTAGTGGGACATTAGGAAATTCCCCACAACGATCGATGATGATGACATTTTCTCTGGACCGAGAACACCAATGTACATCAGAATGTATGAGGGTCATCAATCGTTGTGACCACCTTAAACCCTGCTCATTCTTCAAAACTGATTGTGGAAGGTGAGAAATAAACCACCTTGCTAGGAGAGGAGTACAGCACATGAGAACACCTCTTTTCCTCATTGTTCGTGTGTAAAATGAGTGTAGGATGTCCCCAAGCAATGTAGGTATAGGATTCCTGGACATGAAAATCTTGACAGCATTCACATCTATAAGCTGATCAGGGTTTGGTAACAAGACCAACCCATAGATGAGAAGTGCCACAATCTCTTCAAAGGCTTGTAGATCAAGAGAATTCCAGCAGTCTTGTTCCTTCTCAAACAGAAACTTTGCCAAGAATCCCTTGACCCCACTTCTGGTTTCCCAATGCCCCTTGATGTCAGATGGTTGCAAGTGTAATGCTTGAGCAACATCTTCAGGCTTTGGTTCTTTTTCCGTACCGTTGTAGGGTAGTTGATGAAGAATAGGAATTCTCAGGAGTTGAGAAAATTCCTCCAAAGTAGGCACCAATTGATAATCAGGGAACGTGAAGCAGTGGTGTAGGGGGTCAAAGAACTGGAAAAGTACTTTCACCATGTCTTCCTCAATGTTGGTGTTGACCAAATTGAGGAGTCTGCCATGTCTTTTACTGAAGAGAGAATTCTCTGGAATCTTGGAAGTAAGCTCCTTGAGTTGAGGAGGGATTCTCACAAGGTTGACTTGAATTGTTTTCCTGCGAAGAGATTCCATGACCTACAAAACAAGAACAAAGATGAAGATCCAAACCCTTGAAATGGTTAGTGGATGCATATGATGCTTTATGATGTTTATGATGTATGCACAAGCACATGTACAAGAAAGTCACACAAAACCCTAGTTTCAGGCTTGTATGAGGTTTCATAGGTAAGTACCCTCTTGAGTTTAGTTGGCTCAAACCTGTCCTATAAGTAGTAACCGGGTTCTAAGGAGCTCAATATCACTGGATTATTTTCCATGTTCATTGTTTTGGTTTAGCCACTTAACTAGCGACCAAAATATTCCAAGAAAACAACCCTCAATGAGTGTAGTATCGAGTATCTACCAACTTCGGACTGCACCAAAGTCGGTCATCTCACTACCCCTAATAAAGGCCAAGATGGTCAAGTAAGGTTCTAAGAGTTCATTAGTGCTTCATGACATCACTCAGTGGCCCCGTATTCTCTTTGATTGACTCAAAGGCTACCGGTACTCACAAATATGTTGCACTAATATAGTTATTGCTTCAACTGTGTCGGTGTACCCCGCATAGTTTCCACAACGGATTGCTATTTACCTATGAATGTTTCCCAAATCCGGGTGGAGGATTTCAATCCCAAACAAGAGAACCAAAAATGTAAAGCAATCAAAGCAAACAATAGTCATGCAAAGGGTGATCTAAGCCCTAAGGTTACTCCACTTTTAAAGATATCCCCAGCAGAGTCGCCAGTTCTGTGATACGGTGGGAGAACTGACTTGTGGTTTTGCGTTTGTGTTTGCAAATGTTTCGTTTTAGCAAGAGTCGCCACCGACTTTTTATTTTATCCTAAGGAAAGGTCAAAAAGCACAGGAAAGACCTTTGAGATGTTTTCTTGGGTTCGGGGAGTAGATTATAGAAAGGGAAGGTATTAGCACCCTTTCCATCCATGGTGTGATCGGTGAATCTGGAACTGACTGTTTAACGCTGGTTCGCGAAATGTCGCGGAAGCAAGAGTCGCCACCGTCTTTTATTTTCTCCAAATGGAAAGGACAAAAGCACAGAAAAATTCCTTAAAGAGATTGCTCTCGGTTCGGGAGGTAGGTTATAGAAAGGGAAGGTGTTAGCACCCTTTCTATCCATGGTTATCCATGGGCTCTTAGATACTTGCTCACTTTTGTTTTCAAAATGGTTTGTTTGCTTTTCAACTGTGGGTTTTAAAAAAAGGTTTCTTTGAAAATTTCAGTTCGACTCTTGTATCGGTCCTCAAGAGTGTTTGAAGAATTGCTTTCGAAAGCTTTTGAAAAGGTGTTGGTGTGAAAAGTATTTTTGATTTGTTTTGTTTTGAATTAGAGCAAGTATCCACGAGTCGTCTACCTACCCTAAGGAATTCGTCTGTGTAAATGTCCTTTAAAGTAGTGCCATCCCACCATTGAGAGGTAGGTAGCACCACCGTTGGAGGTGTTCGGGTCAATTCGAGGTTCGGGACATGGTGATCACCGGAGCAATGGGAAGACACCTTAGAAGCTATCCTCATGCCAGGTTCCCAGATCATGAGGACTTACTAAGACATCCTCTACTCGACGATCACCTTTCGAGGCAAGGCAACAGTGAGGCGTACCCTAGGGGTGGTGTGTGATTTGTGTGTCAGATTCATTGCATTTATCTTGTTCATGTCAAAGTGATCTATGCGTTTGTTTTTATTTTAGGCCATTCATTCTTGCATGCATTTATTTAACAGTTAAAAAGTTCGGAAAGATAAAGTTCTAAACTATTACAAAGGCGCAGGTCCACATCGCCAAAATTTCCAGGACCCGATTTGACAGAAAAATAAAGAATTAAAGTGCGAGAAATATATTACACGACTTTGGGAGAATTACATAAATAATTAGAAGAAACAAAATAAAACGCCGAATTAAATTAAAATTAGAAACGAGGGCGTTGGACCCTTTAATGAAATTAAATTATTATTTACAAATTAATTCAATTAAGATAAGAAGAGAAATTATTTTTGAGGTTTTCGTGTTTATGGGTTTTTTAATGAAAATTAAATGAAATTAAAAGATTAACCCTAATTCTAATTGTTTTTAATTTATTAAGAAAACATATTAAAATTTAAACCTAAAATTAAATTAATTATTTACATGCAATTTGATTTATAAAAATAAATAATATTTAATTATTAGTGAAAAGAAAAGGAAAAGGATAAAAATTAATTAAAACCCTAATTCTACCAATTTTAAGTTTATTAGAAAAATATTAAGATTTAAACCTAAATTAAAAAACTAAAATCAATTAATGATGTTTATTTACAAAAAAAAACATTAAATAAAAATATTTATTTTTGTCTCTTTTCTGATTTTATATTGTTTTTTATGTTTTTCATGAAAATATTAAATTAAAGGAATTAATTAAAAACAATAATTGCAATAAATAAAAAATGAAAAAAAATATAAAAGATTGCAAACCTAGGGGGGGTCTGTCCCCAAATGGGAGGTGAAGTCCAGTAATCAGGCCCATTAAGCCTTTGGCCTGATTGACTTTTCTGCTAGCATGCATAGGCGTTGACTCCTGCCCAGGGTGTTCTCCCAATCAACGCCTTTGGATTGGTCTTTCTATACGCGTGGCAAGCTTGAGATCATGGATGTATGGTGTTCCCTGGTACTGAAATTGCACAGAAGCGTGAATGGAAAAATAATATGGAAAGGGGTAGGGACCTGGGGCTCGAACCCAGGTCCTAGAGATTACCAGTAACGTGCCTTGCCAACTGCTCCACTTGACTTCTTTGTATATTAAATAACAAACAATTATTATAAAATAAAACAAAGCGTTGGTGACTTTTTCGCACGGAATTTTGAATGAACCAATCAGTCTTGGCCACATAATCATCTTCTTCATCGTTTGTTGATTTCCTGAAAATAAGAGATGGTTAGCGGGGGTTTTAAACCCCCCCAAAATATGCCATATCCAATAATAGCGAATAGGCCATGTGGGTACATAAATTAGGCGCGAGGCTTGATTTTGAACCGTCCAAGCATGCTGAGTTCATTCATGGTATTGGCATGTCCTAATTTTACAGTAACTGGAAACGCCCAAATTAGAACTTGAAAAACCCTAGATATCTTTAATGGTGAATCCTTGTATAACGCGTGAAAACTCAATCAAAGCATATGGTTAGTTTCAGAATCATCCAATTAGCAAGAATCCATAAAAAAAATGCAATGAATATGCTTGAATATTAAAACACGATTATGAAAAAAATGTGAAAAAGTTTGAATCCCCTATACCGATTCTGGGCGTGTAAGGGTTGGAAAACTATTCAGTTAGCTTCAGTAATGCACGAGGAAGCTTTTGCAATTGGTCTCTTGCTCTGAATCGTGCTGGAACCTTGTTTTCAGTTTTCAATTTTTGGCAAAAAATTCAAGTTTGGTTCTTTGTGTATGGCGCAGCTGGGAGGTCTTTTGCATTAGGTTTGCACTATGTATTTATGTGTGAATGATTTAGGTCAAAGAAACCAAACAAAAACCTTTGCATTCATGATTTTCAAGATTTGATTTTCAAGAATCTTTTCCAATATTTCTTCATGCCTATTTGATACAAATCATGGCCAATCACTTCAATTCCTTCCATATCTGATTATGCACGAGATCTTGAGCCTATTCCATGCATAAAAAGATTTAAAGCATTAGGTTTAGTATTTTTCACCTATTTATTTTAATTAAATGAATTATTAATAATTAAAAATCCAAATAAATAAATAAAAATGATAAAAAAAACTTCCCTTTGGGCCAAGTGGTCGTTCACATGCCTTGGATGATGAATTTTGGAAGAAAAAGAGGCCCATTAGCATTTTTAGGTCATTTGAAGCAATGTTGACTTTTCAAAATATCCAAAAATTTCCCAACTTCCACAAGGCATAACTTGCTCAATTTTTAAGATTTGCTCATGTTCTTGGACATTTTCGAAAGGCCTTTGAGTCCTCTAACCAATGTCTTTGGTCCCATGTCATTTTGATTTACCAATCTCAAGTTATGGCCTTTTACTTAAAGTCCCTTTTTGTTGACTTTTGAAAATGACCTATAATGTTGAAATTGATAACTTTTTGTGAGAACATTTCTTGGACTTGAAGTATGAAGAGGAGTTGTAGGAAATGTCTTTCTCTTCAAAATGAGCTTTGGATGGAATTTTTATGATAATCCATGTGGAAGTTATGCCCTGGTCAAGTTACAGTTGACTTTTTCAACTGTCCAAATAAGGAAACTTTTGCATCTTGATGATTTTTTGAGCCAAGCTTTGAGAATCATGATCAAGCATTGATCAAATGATGTTTGTGGCTTCAAAATGAGATGTTGACCAAAAATTTGAACTTTTGACTGTCAAATGACCATTTTGCCCCTACAGTTGACTGTAGTGCAATTAGGGTTTTTGACTGTGCAATTTTGTGCTGAAAGTCTTGAAACTTGGTATGAGGATGCTTGACCATGTTTATAGGCATGTGGGACTTGATTGGACCCTTGGAAATTTCATTTTCTTTGTCAGAACCAAAACCCTAATTTTGACTGTTAGGAGGCCCTTGAACTGTGCAACCCTTGGGGAAATTTTGAAGCTTTGACTTGGCAAATCTTGAAGAATATGGGAGGGCAAATTTTAGGGTACAACACATGGTTATCAATGGGCTCTTAGTTACTTGCTTAGATCACCTTGCTTTGCTTTTCAATTGTTTGAAATGGTGCTCTTCAATTGTTTAAAGTGGTGCTTTGTGTGTGGTTTTGAAATATGTTTTGAAAAGAGGCCATTGTTGTGGCAACCTTTGTAATGACTCTTGTTTCGAATGTATACAAAGGTGTTTTTGTCTTTTGAAAAGTTTCCAATGTTTGAAAGTAGGGTTTTGAAATTGTGTGGTGAAGTGTGTTTTGAAGATAGCAAGGATGTTTTTGCAAGCTTTTGATCAAGTAACTAAGAGCTATCTACCCTATTGTACTCAAAGATTTTTCTTATGTTTTAACCCTTTTAACAGTGTTGTTTCACCATTGTATTTGGTGAACAACCTTGTGTTAGGATGTTAAACGGGACAGGGGCGGGTCATCGTATAGACCATGATAGCAATTGTATCAAGTATTTTGGAAATTTTCTTGAGGGACTTGATCATTTTGTTTAGGCAACTCAGATAGCGTCATCGGGGGACTATGATCTTTTTTGTTTGTTTTTGTTTTGCCAAAGTACTTGACATGCAAACCATGGCCCATTTTTGAAGGCAACAAGTGGATTGAAACCCCTAGGGGTGCAAGTGTGCAATGTGTTTGTTTTTCATTGCATATTTATCTTGGAATTAGGTCAAGCTAGTTGTTGATTTCATTTTGCATACAAACCCTAAGTCTAAGCATGGCATAATTGGAAGCTTTTAAATGTGCGAGAATTTAAATGCTACACTATTACAACATGATATAGAGAGAGGGGTACAAATTTGAATTGGGGGTATTTGACAAGAAAATAAATTCTAAGTTATTACAACCATATTGAATGTATAGGCAATATTTAAATGTACAATAGTTAAATATAATACAATAAATAAATGTAAATAGAATGTATTATGCAAAAAAAAGATTTTTATGTATGTAAAAAGTATTTTCAATTGTGAATTAAAAATAAATAAAGAAAAAAAAGTCAATTTTAATTATTTTTCTATTTAGGGCAAAAACCCTAATTCTTAATAAAATAGTAATATTTATTAATTATATACAATAATACATTAACTTATACAAAAAAAAAAGTATATTGTAAAAATGATATTTTTAGTGCAAAATATTAATGAAAATGAAAATGTAATATTTTTATATTTTTGTAATAATTATTTAATAAAATAAAGTATATAAGTATATATATATATATATATATATATATATATATATATATATATATATATATATATATATATATATATATATATATATATATATATATATATATATATATATATATATATATATATATATATATATATATATATATATATATATATATATATATAT
This sequence comes from Vicia faba, assembly GCA_948472305.1. NCBI lineage: Eukaryota > Viridiplantae > Streptophyta > Magnoliopsida > Fabales > Fabaceae > Vicia > Vicia faba. The sequence goes on from OX451741.1 coordinate 1,115,385,967, forward strand.
ATATATTATATATATATATATATATATATATATATATATATATATATATATATATATATATATATATATATATATATATATATATATATATATATATATATATATATATATATATATATATATATATATATATA